>JAJOZX010013344.1:0-94211 GCA_023014485.1 Bathynomus jamesi | reverse complement strand
GAGAGAGAGGATGAGAGAGAGAGTTACAAGGAGTTACAAGGAAAAGAAGTACCTCAAAAGGCCTTGCGGCCCATACGAGGAGGTACCAATGGCAACGGGAGCCAGGGAAAATTTTGTAAAAGTTTATTTTTCTTTCAACTATCCTAGCAGTAGTAGAAAACTGGATAGAAAAGTAGAAGGCTCTCTCCCCACCCTCCGCCCTCCCTGCCAGAGGCAGGTACGGAAAAGGTTGAAGAAAATACCTTGACCCTGGAAAAGTAGCCAAGGAAATTTTACAGGAAAGTGGAATATATAAATAGCTCTATATTTAGCTGCTCACAGAGACACCGAGCAAGCGAACTCCTGCAGAGTTTTCTGAGGTTTTAATCTTAAACTATGAGTGTGTTCGTACTTTGTCTAGCATATTTTTAAACAGATTTACACTTTGACTGGAAACAACCTCTGAGGGAAGTTGGTTTCCAGATATTAAACTATTTTATAGGAAAAGAAATTTCCGCAGACTGAGGTCCTAAATGTCTTTACACACTCAAATAGTTGTGCAAGATTTCGTCTACCCTTTTCTTGAACTGATCCACAGAGGAACTGTTCACAACTCCGAAGGTAACCTGTTCCATGTGTCACAGATCTTATACGTAAAGTAATTCCCAACACACTAGTCCTAAACCGTTTCAAATCCAACTTCCAACCATTGTTGCGAGTTGGGTTATCATTTAAACTAAACATACTTCTAAAATCGACATCGTTGAACCCGCGTAAGAGCTTGAAAACTTCGATCAGTTGACCGCGCAGCCTCCGAGTTTCAAGCGAAAACAAGTTCAGGGCGCGTAACCGTCGATTGTAGCCATAGCCTAACGGAAGGGATTAACTTTGTGGCCCTCGCCTGCCACTCGCCTCATCAGCCTCTCAATATCTTTCCTGAGGGTGGGCGACCAGAACTGCACAGCATACTCAGGTGCGGCCGAACAAGGGAATTGTACAGTGAGAGCACAATCTCCTTGTTCCGAAACTGAAATTGCCTCCTGATATAACCCAATAGTTTCTGGGCTTTCTTCCACCTCTACGCACTGTTTCGTAAACTTAAGGTCGCTGCTAATTAGCACACCCAAGTCCTTTTCTAAATCAGTCACCTCGATATTACTACCCAACATCGAGTAGTCCGACTTGGGATTGGCGTAGCCAATGTGCATCACTTTGCATTTACCCAAGTTAAACGGCATTTGCCATTTTTCGGACCACTCTCCTATCCTACCTAGGTCCGCACGCAGTTCCTCGATCGCTTCGGGCGTCCCAACATTGGCCCAAGCTTGGTGTCATCAGCGAATATGGCGATCCGACTGACGATGCCACCGTCGATATCATTTATGTAAATGATAAACAACAGCGGCCCCAAAACGGA
Organism: Bathynomus jamesi; assembly: GCA_023014485.1. Classification (NCBI taxonomy): domain Eukaryota; kingdom Metazoa; phylum Arthropoda; class Malacostraca; order Isopoda; family Cirolanidae; genus Bathynomus; species Bathynomus jamesi. The sequence goes on along the minus strand of JAJOZX010013344.1, from coordinate 92,815 downwards.
ACCCTGTGGAACCCCACTAGAGAGAGAGAGAGAGAGAGAGAGAGAGAGAGAGAGAGAGAGAGAGAGAGAGAGAGAGAGAGAGAGAGTTACAAGGAGTTACAAGGAAAAGAAGTACCTCAAAAGGCCTTGCGGCCCATACCGAGGAGGTACCAATGGCAACGGGTGCCAGGGAAAATTTTGTAAAAGTTTATTTTTCTTTCAACTATCCTAGCAGTAGTAGAAAACTGGATTGAAAAGTAGAAGGCTCTCTCCCCACCCTCCGCTCCCTCCCTGCCAGAGGCAGGTACGGAAAAAGGTTGAAGAAAATACCTTGACCCTGGAAAAGTAGCCAAGGAAATTTTACAGGAAAGTGGAGAATATATAAATAGCTCTATATTTAGCTTGCTCACAGAGACACGAGCAAGCGAACTCCTGCAGAGTTTTCTGAGGTTTTAATCTTAAACTATGAGTGTGTTCAGTACTTTGTCTAGCCTATTTTTAAACAGATTTACACTTTGACTGGAAAACAACCTCTGAGGGAAGTTGGTTCCAGATATTAACTATTTTATAGGAAAAGAAATTTCCGCAGACTGAGGTCCTAAATGTCTTTACACACTCAAATAGTGTGCAAGATTTCGTCTACCCTTTTCTTGAACTGATCCACAGAGGAACTGTTCACAACTTCCGAAGGTAACCTGTTCCATGTGTCACAGATCTTATACGTAAAGTAATTCCCACACACACTAGTCCTAAACCGTTTCAAATCCAAACTTCCAACCATTGTTGCGAGTTGGGTTATCATTCAAACTAAACATACTTCTAAAATCGACATCGTTGAACCCGCGTAAGAGCTTGAAACCTCGATCAGTTGACCGCGCAGCCCCGAGAGAGAGAGAGAGAGAGAGTTACAAGGAGTTACAAGGAAAAGAAGTACCTCAAAAGGCCTTGCGGCCCATACGAGGAGGTACCAATGGCAACGGGTGCCAGGGAACATTTTGTAAAAGTTTATTTTTCTTTCAACTATCCTAGCAGTAGTAGAAAACTGGATAGAAAAGTAAGGCTCTCTCCCCACCCTCCGCTCCCTCCCTGCCAGAGGCAGGTACGGAAAAAGGTTGAAGAAAATACCTTGACCCTGGAAAAGTAGCCAAGGAAATTTTACAGGAAAGTGGAGAATATATAAATAGCTCTATATTAACTTGCTCACAGAGACACCGAGCAAGCGAACTCCTGCAGAGTTTTCTGAGGTTTTAATCTTAAACTATGAGTGTGTTCAGTACTTTGTCTAGCATATTTTTAAACAGATTTACACTTTGACTGGAAACAACCTCTGAGGGAAGTTGGTTCCACATATTAACTATTTTATAGGAAAAGAAATTTCCGCAGACTGAGGTCCTAAATGTCTTTACACACTCAAATAGTGTGCAAGATTTCGTCTACCCTTTTCTTGAACTGATCCACAGAGGAACTGTTCACAACTTCCGAAGGTAACCTGTTCCATGTGTCACAGATCTTATACGTAAAGTAATTCCCACACACACTAGTCCTAAACCGTTTCAAATCCAACTTCCAACCATTGTTGCGAGTTGGGTTATCATTTAAACTAAACATACTTCTAAAATCGACATCGTTGAACCGCGTAAGAGCTTGAAAACTTCGATCAGTTGACCGCGCAGCCTCCGAGTTTCAAGCGAAAACAAGTTCAGGGCGCGAACGTCGATTGTAGCCCATATGCCTAACGGAAGGGATTAACTTTGTGGCCTCGCCTGCACTCGCTCCAGCCTCTCAATATCTTTCCTGAGGGTGGGCGACCAGAACTGCACAGCATACTCCAGGTGCGGCCGAACAAGGGAATTGTACAGTGAGAGCACAATCTCCTTGTTCCGAAACTGAAATTGCCTCCTGATATAACCCAATAGTTTCTGGGCTTTCTTTTCCAACTCTACGCACTGTTTCGTAACTTAAGGTCGCTGCTAATTAGCACACCCAAGTCCTTTTCTAAATCAGTCACCTCGATATTACTACCCAACATCGAGTAGTCCGACTTGGGATTGGCGTAGCCAATGTGCATCACTTTGCATTTACCCAAGTTAAACGGCATTTGCCATTTTCGGACCACTCTCCTATCCTACCTAGGTCCGCACGCAGTTCCTCGATCGCTTCGGGCGTCCCAACATTGGCCCCAAGCTTGGTGTCATCAGCGAATATGGCGATCCGACTGACGATGCCACCGTCGATATCATTTATGTAAATGATAAACAACAGCGGCCCAAAACGGAACCTGTGGAACCCCACTAGAGAGAGAGAGAGAGAGAGAGAGAGTTACAAGGAGTTACAAGGAAAAGAAGTACCTCAAAAGGCCTTGCGGCCCATACCGAGGAGGTACCAATGGCAACGGGTGCCAGGGAAAATTTTGTAAAAGTTTATTTTTTTCAACTATCCTAGCAGTAGTAGAAAACTGGATTGAAAAGTAGAAGGCTCTCTCCCCACCCTCCGCTCCCTCCCTGCCAGAGGCAGGTACGGAAAAAGGTTGAAGAAAATACCTTGACCCTGGAAAAGTAGCCAAGGAAATTTTACAGGAAAGTGGAGAATATATAAATAGCTCTATATTTAGCTTGCTCACAGAGACACCGAGCAAGCGAACTCCTGCAGAGTTTTCTGAGGTTTTAATCTTAAACTATGAGTGTGTTCAGTACTTTGTCTAGCATATTTTTAAACAGATTTACACTTTGACTGGAAACAACCTCTGAGGGAAGTTGGTTCCAGATATTAACTATTTTATAGGAAAAGAAATTTCGCAGACTGAGGTCCTAAATGTCTTTACACACTCAAATAGTGTGCAAGATTTCGTCTACCCTTTTCTTGAACTGATCCACAGAGGAACTGTTCACAACTTCCGAAGGTAACCTGTTCCATGTGTCACAGATCTTATACGTAAAGTAATTCCCACACCACTAGTCCTAAACCGTTTCAAATCCAACTTCCAACCATTGTTGCGAGTTGGGTTATCATTTAAACTAAACATACTTCTAAAATCGACATCGTTGAACCAGCGTAAGAGCTTGAAAACTTCGATCAGTTGACCGCGCAGCCTCCGAGTTTCAAGCGAAAACAAGTTCAGGGCGCGTAACCGTCGATTGTAGCCCATATGCCTAACGGAAGGGATTAACTTTGTGGCCCTCGCCTGCACTCGCTCCAGCCTCTCAATATCTTTCCTGAGGGTGGGCGACCAGAACTGCACAGCATACTTCAGGTACGGCCGAACAAGGGAATTGTACAGTGAGAGCACATTCTCCTTGTTCCGAAACTGAAATTGCCTCCTGATATAACCCAATAGTTTCTGGGCTTTCTTTTCCACCTCTACACAGTTTCGTAAACTTAAGGTCGCTGCTAATTAGCACACCCAAGTCCTTTTCTAAATCAGTCACCTCGATATTACTGCCCAACATCGAGTAGTCCGACTTGGGATTGGCGTAGAGAGAGAGAGAGAGAGAGAGAGAGAGAGAGTTACAAGGAGTTACAAGGAAAAGAAGCACCTCAAAAGGCCTTGCGGCCCATACCGAGGAGGTACCAATGGCAACGGGAGCCAGGGAAAATTTTGTAAAAGTTTATTTTTCTTTCAACTATCCTAGCAGTAGTAGAAAACTGGATAGTAAAGTAGAAGGCTCTCTCCCCACCCTCCGCTCCCTCCCTGCCAGAGGCAGGTACGGAAAAAGGTTGAAGAAAATACCTTGACCCTGGAAAAGTAGCCAAGGAAATTTTACAGGAAAGTGGAGAATATATAAATAGCTCTATATTTAGCTTGCTCACAGAGACACCGAGCAAGCGAACTCCTGCAGAGTTTTCTGAGGTTTTAATCTTAAACTATGAGTGTGTTCAGTACTTTGTCTAGCTATTTTTAAACAGATTTACACTTTGACTGGAAACAACCTCTGAGGGAAGTTGGTTCCAGATATTAACTATTTTATAGGAAAAGAAATTTCCGCAGACTGAGGTCCTAAATGTCTTTACACACTCAAATAGTGTGCAAGATTTCGTCTACCCTTTTCTTGAACTGATCCACAGAGGAACTGTTCACAACTTCCGAAGGTAACCTGTTCCATGTGTCACAGATCTTATACGTAAAGTAATTCCCAACACACTAGTCCTAAACCGTTTCAAATCCAACTTCCAACCATTGTTGCGAGTTGGGTTATCATTTAAACTAAACATACTTCTAAAATCGACATCGTTGAACCGCGTAAGAGCTTGAAAACTTCGATCAGTTGACCGCGCAGCCTCCGAGTTTCAAGCGAAAACAAGTTCAGGGCGCGTAACCGTCGATTGTAGCCCATATGCCTAACGGAAGGGATTAACTTTGTGGCCCTCGCCTGCACTCGCTCCAGCCTCTCAATATCTTTCCTGAGGGTGGGCGACCAGAACTGCACAGCATACTCCAGGTGCGGCCGAACAAGGGAATTGTACAGTGAGAGCACAATCTCCTTGTTCCGAAACTGAAATTGCCTCCTGATATAACCCAATAGTTTCTGGGCTTTCTTTTCCACCTCTACGCACTGTTTCGTAAACTTAAGGTCGCTGCTAATTAGCACACCCAAGTCCTTTTCTAAATCAGTCACCTCGATATTACTACCCAACATCGAGTAGTCCGACTTGGGATTGGCGTAGCCAATGTGCATCACTTTGCATTTACCCAAGTTAAACGGCATTTGCCATTTTTCGGACCACTCTCCTATCCTACCTAGGTCCGCACGCAGTTCCTCGATCGCTTCGGGCGTCCCAACATTGGCCCCAAGCTTGGTGTCATCAGCGAATATGGCGATCCGACTGACGATGCCACCGTCGATATCATTTATGTAAATGATAAACAACAGCGGCCCCAAAACGGAACCCTGTGGAACCCCACTACAGAGAGAGAGAGAGAGAGAGAGAGAGAGAGAGAGAGAGAGAGAGAGAGAGAGAGAGTTACAAGGATTACAAGGAAAAGAAGTACCTCAAAAGGCCTTGCGGCCCATACCGAGGAGGTACCAATGGCAACGGGTGCCAGGGAAAATTTTGTAAAAGTTTATTTTTCTTTCAACTATCCTAGCAGTAGTAGAAAACTGGATTGAAAAGTAGAAGGCTCTCTCCCCACCCTCCGCTCCCTCCCTGCCAGAGGCAGGTACGGAAAAAGGTTGAAGAAAATACCTTGACCCTGGAAAAGTAGCCAAGGAAATTTTACAGGAAAGTGGAGAATATATAAATAGCCTATATTTAGCTTGCTCACAGAGACACCGAGCAAGCGAACTCCTGCAGAGTTTTCTGAGGTTTTAATCTTAAACTATGAGTGTGTTCAGTACTTTGTCTAGCCTATTTTTAAACAGATTTACACTTTGACTGGAAACAACCTCTGAGGGAAGTTGGTTCCAGATATTAACTATTTTATAGGAAAAGAAATTTCCGCAGACTGAGGTCCTAAATGTCTTTACACACTCAAATAGTGTGCAAGATTTCGTCTACCCTTTTCTTGAACTGATCCACAGAGGAACTGTTCACAACTTCCGAAGGTAACCTGTTCCATGTGTCACAGATCTTATACGTAAAGTAATTCCCACACACACTAGTCCTAAACCGTTTCAAATCCAACTTCCAACCATTGTTGCGAGTTGGGTTATCATTCAAACTAAACATACTTCTAAAATCGACATCGTTGAACCCTCGTAAGAGCTTGAAAACCTCGATCAGTTGACCGCGCAGCCTCCGAGAGAGAGAGAGAGAGAGTTACAAGGAGTTACAAGGAAAAGAAGTACCTCAAAAGGCCTTGCGGCCCATACCGAGGAGGTACCAATGGCAACGGGAGCCAGGGAACATTTTGTAAAAGTTTATTTTTCTTTCAACTATCCTAGCAGTAGTAGAAAACTGGATAGTAAAGTAGAAGGCTCTCTCCCCACCCTCCGCTCCCTCCCTGCCAGAGGCAGGTACGGAAAAAGGTTGAAGAAAATACCTTGACCCTGGAAAAGTAGCCAAGGAAATTTTACAGGAAAGTGGAGAATATATAAATAGCTCTATATTTAGCTTGCTCACAGAGACACCGAGCAAGCGAACTCCTGCAGAGTTTTCTGAGGTTTTAATCTTAAACTATGAGTGTGTTCAGTACTTTGTCTAGCATATTTTTAAACAGATTTACACTTTGACTGGAAACAACCTCTGAGGGAAGTTGGTTCCAGATATTAACTATTTTATAGGAAAAGAAATTTCCGCAGACTGAGGTCCTAAATGTCTTTACACACTCAAATAGTGTGCAAGATTTCGTCTACCCTTTTCTTGAACTGATCCACAGAGGAACTGTTCACAACTTCCGAAGGTAACCTGTTCCATGTGTCACAGATCTTATACGTAAAGTAATTCCCACACACACTAGTCCTAAACCGTTTCAAATCCAACTTCCAACCATTGTTGCGAGTTGGGTTATCATTTAAACTAAACATACTTCTAAAATCGACATCGTTGAACCAGCGTAAGAGCTTGAAAACTTCGATCAGTTGACCGCGCAGCCTCCGAGTTTCAAGCGAAAACAAGTTCAGGGCGCGTAACCGTCGATTGTAGCCCATATGCCTAACGGAAGGGATTAACTTTGTGGCCCTCGCCTGCACTCGCTCCAGCCTCTCAATATCTTTCCTGAGGGTGGGCGACCAGAACTGCACAGCATACTCCAGGTGCGGCCGAACAAGGGAATTGTACAGTGAGAGCACAATCTCCTTGTTCCGAAACTGAAATTGCCTCCTGATATAACCCAATAGTTTCTGGGCTTTCTTTTCCAACTCTACGCACTGTTTCGTAAACTTAAGGTCGCTGCTAATTAGCACACCCAAGTCCTTTTCTAAATCAGTCACCTCGATATTACTACCCAACATCGAGTAGTCCGACTTGGGATTGGCGTAGCCAATGTGCATCACTTTGCATTTACCCAAGTTAAACGGCATTTGCCATTTTTCGGACCACTCTCCTATCCTACCTAGGTCCGCACGCAGTTCCTCGATCGCTTCGGGCGTCCCAACATTGGCCCAAGCTTGGTGTCATCAGCGAATATGGCGATCCGACTGACGATGCCACCGTCGATATCATTTATGTAAATGATAAACAACAGCGGCCCCAAAACGGAACCCTGTGGAACCCCACTAGAGAGAGAGAGAGAGAGAGAGAGTTACAAGGAGTTACAAGGAAAAGAAGTACCTCAAAAGGCCTTGCGGCCCATACCGAGGAGGTACCAATGGCAACGGGTGCCAGGGAAAATTTTGTAAAAGTTTATTTTTCTTTCAACTATCCTAGCAGTAGTAGAAAACTGGATTGAAAAGTAGGAGGCTCTCTCCCCACCCTCCGCTCCCTCCCTGCCAGAGGCAGGTACGGAAAAAGGTTGAAGAAAATACCTTGACCCTGGAAAAGTAGCCAAGGAAATTTTACAGGAAAGTGGAGAATATATAAATAGCTCTATATTTAGCTTGCTCACAGAGACACCGAGCAAGCGAACTCCTGCAGAGTTTTCTGAGGTTTTAATCTTAAACTATGAGTGTGTTCAGTACTTTGTCTAGCCTATTTTTAAACAGATTTACACTTTGACTGGAAACAACCTCTGAGGGAAGTTGGTTCCAGATATTAACTATTTTATAGGAAAAGAAATTTCCGCAGACTGAGGTCCTAAATGTCTTTACACACTCAAATAGTGTGCAAGATTTCGTCTACCCTTTTCTTGAACTGATCCACAGAGGAACTGTTCACAACTTCCGAAGGTAACCTGTTCCATGTGTCACAGATCTTATACGTAAAGTAATTCCCACACACACTAGTCCTAAACCGTTTCAAATCCAACTTCCAACCATTGTTGCGAGTTGGGTTATCATTCAAACTAAACATACTTCTAAAATCGACATCGTTGAACCCGCGTAAGAGCTTGAAAACCTCGATCAGTTGACCGCGCAGCCTCCGAGAGAGAGAGAGAGAGAGAGAGAGAGAGAGAGAGAGAGAGAGAGAGAGTTACAAGGAGTTACAAGGAAAAGAAGTACCTCAAAAGGCCTTGCGGCCCATACCGAGGAGGTACCAATGGCAACGGGAGCCAGGGAACATTTTGTAAAAGTTTATTTTTCTTTCAACTATCCTAGCAGTAGTAGAAAACTGGATAGTAAAGTAGAAGGCTCTCTCCCCACCCTCCGCTCCCTCCCTGCCAGAGGCAGGTACGGAAAAAGGTTGAAGAAAATACCTTGACCCTGGAAAAGTAGCCAAGGAAATTTTACAGGAAAGTGGAGAATATATAAATAGCTCTATATTTAGCTTGCTCACAGAGACACCGAGCAAGCGAACTCCTGCAGAGTTTTCTGAGGTTTTAATCTTAAACTATGAGTGTGTTCAGTACTTTGTCTAGCTATTTTTAAACAGATTTACACTTTGACTGGAAACAACCTCTGAGGGAAGTTGGTTCCAGATATTAACTATTTTATAGGAAAAGAAATTTCCGCAGACTGAGGTCCTAAATGTCTTTACACACTCAAATAGTGTGCAAGATTTCGTCTAACCTTTTCTTGAACTGATCCACAGAGGAACTGTTCACAACTTCCGAAGGTAACCTGTTCCATGTGTCACAGATCTTATACTTAAAGTAATTCCCACACACACTAGTCCTAAACCGTTTCAAATCCAACTTCCAACCATTGTTGCGAGTTGGGTTATCATTTAAACTAAACATACTTCTAAAATCGACATCGTTGAACCCGCGTAAGAGCTTGAAAACTTCGATCAGTTGACCGCGCAGTCTCCGAGTTTCAAGCGAAAACAAGTTCAGGGCGAATAACCGTCGATTACACTAGGCAACAAATTTCAACTTTTTTTTTGTTACAGACACGTGAACTACTGATTCCTACTAAAGCGCTGATGCTGATTTCAGATCTGATATCAAAATTTCTCTGTCACGTCCAGATTTTGTGTAACCGAAAACCCCTATTTTTCATTTTTTTTCTCACCCGCTTCTATTACGAAAGCCGTCTAAGCTACTTTTCCGTGCCACGTTTTATGTTAAGCATACTTAAATAATTAGTGAACAGGAATGCCTTTCCTCCTTTATTCTGGCTTAAGACAGACAGCGGAATTCCGCTGGTGGAGTTACCACCCCTGCGCCCAACCATCCACCCAAAGCGCGTTAGTATTTTGTTGTTACTACTGAAAGGCAAATTCCTGTTCTTAAGTGAAACTTTGGTGTGTCCTCTTCCTTTGTCGCTTGTAGGATGACGAGCTCTCCTTCTGCAGGAACCAACAATAATCTCCCATCATATTTTGGTTGAAATTACCTTGGTATCTGTTTTCCATAACTGAGATCTGTTGGTGGAAGCGCTCACCATGCTCGTCACTTACAGCCCCAAGGTTGGCCGGGAAGAAGTCAAGATGAGAATGTAAAAAATGAATTTTCAAAGACATTCTGCATCCCATTATTTCATAAGATTTAAGCATGTTTTCTACGAGTTTATGGTGGTTTTCAGCTTTGTGGTTTCCAAGAAAATTTTTGACAACTTCAACGAAAGATGTCCATGCTCCTAGTTCATTCTCATTTAGGTTAGATGGAAACGATGAGTCGTGGATGACACTGCGGATCTGTGGTCCAGTGAAAACTCCAGCTTCTAGCTTAGCATCTGTCAATATTCCTTTGAATTTATCCTTTAAATATTGGAAACCACTACCTTGATGATCCATACCCTTCACAAAATTTTTCATAAGGCCAAGTTTAATGTGAAGTGGTGGAAGATGTACTTTCTGAGGGTCAATAAGTGCTGGGTGTTTCACATTGTATTTACCAACAACATGTTCACTGTTCAGTTCTAGATGGCCAATCATGTTTTTTGTAGTAGTTCTTGTCATCTCTGCTGTTCCATAGAACAAAAAGCACATATGCTTTGTGTAGCCCAACTGTAACCCAAGAAGTAATGATACAACTTTAAGGTCGCCACAATATTCCATGTGTGGTCCTTATATTTGATGAGTCTTAGCAGCAGTTTCATCGATTCATAAGTCTCATTAAGGCCAGTGGCATGTGCTACAGGTATTGAAGGATTTTCATTGCCGTTGTGCAGTAATACAGCTTTAAGGCTAGCTTTACTAGAGTCAATGAACAGTCTCCATTCTTTTGGATCATAGCGACAGCCAATCCCTTGCATCAGACCACTGATATCGTGGCAGAAACAAACGTTTTCTTCCTGTAAGTAAAATGATGAAAACTGCAAATGGCGATGGCGGAAATGGGAAACTTTGGTGTTTGGTTGGAGAAGATTAAATTCTTGAAGTCTTGAACCAAGCAACTCTGCCTTTTCTTTTGGTAATTCCAAATCGCGCACTAAGTCATTTAACTCCGCTTGACTTAACAAATGTGGGGAAATATTTGCATCTGGAACATATATGCCATCTTTCCCTGTTTCTATATCACTAGCAGAATCTTCAGATGAACTGCTGTCTGTTATCGTTGCTGGTGGAACTGGTGGTGGATTTGTTTCATCATGTGGTACTGGTTTCATTGCTGATTCGCAGTTTGGGTACGTGATCTTTGATTTGTTTTTCTTTGTGAAACCAGCAATCTTTGTCAAACAAAAATAAAACAATCATTGAAGTGATTTTTCGGCTCACGCCAAACCATGGGGACTGAGAAAGGCATAGCTTTTCTTTTACCATTCATCCAAGCTATTAACATTGCATTGCACTGTGCACAGCAAATATGTGGTGCCCAGTCCCTCTGTTGGTCTCCTAACTTACAGTCAAAATAACACTTGTAGGCAAGTTTAATCTTTGTTGTTATGTTTCTACGTTGTGGCTTAGGTGTATATTGTCCACAGACAAAGCAGAAGTTGTCTGGGTGATTTACACAAGCACGTCTATTTGATGCCATTTTGAATTACCATACAATATCTGAAAAAACGTAGAAAGTAATTATTACGATGTGCAAAATAAAAAGAAATACACACCGTAGTACAAAACAAATGCTATAAAAACACACAAGTCACCACAACCTGTCACTTGCTCATCAGCAGAGAGCTTCAACAACCGTTCTGCTTGACTGTCACGTAGCGACTCACCGTTGGGCCGTTGCCCGTTACTATGCTCTTGACTCAGTGTTGCCAACTCGGGCTAAATTTTATTTATCAAAATTGTTCGAATTTGTATATAGTTGGCAAAAAAAATTGCTTTAACCTTGAAAAGCAAGTTTCATATTACTGGCATTAAGCCGATTAAAACCAAAATCTGGATGTGGTAGAAAATTTTACTAAAAGTGATTTGCATTTTACACAAAATCTAGACGTGATAGAAAAAATCTAATTATAGATTTGAAAACAGCATACCGAAATTAGCTAGGAGCACCTATTTGGTCTTCTGTAACAAAATCTTTGTTGCCTAGTGTTATAGCCCATATGCCTAACGGAAGGGATTAACTTTGTGGCCCTCGCCTGCACTCGCTCCAGCCTCTCAATATCTTTCCTGAGGGTGGGCGACCAGAACTGCACAGCATACTCCAGGTGCGGCCGAACAAGGGAATTGTACAGTGAGAGCACAATCTCCTTGTTCCGAAACTGAAATTGCCTCCTGATATAACCCAATAGTTTCTGGGCTTTCTTTTCCAACTCTACGCACTGTTTCGTAAACTTAAGGTCGCTGCTAATTAGCACACCCAAGTCCTTTTCTAAATCAGTCACCTCGATATTACTACCCAACATCGAGTAGTCCGACTTGGGATTGGCGTAGCCAATGTGCATCACTTTGCATTTACCCAAGTTAAACGGCATTTGCCATTTTTCGGACCACTCTCGTATCCTACCTAGGTCCGCACGCAGTTCCTCGATCGCTTCGGGCGTCCCAACATTGGCCCCAAGCTTGGTGTCATCAGCGAATATGGCGATCCGACTGACGATGCCACCGTCGATATCATTTATGTAAATGATAAACAACAGCGGCCCCAAAACGGAACCCTGTGGTACCCCACTAAGAGAGAGAGAGAGAGAGAGAGAGAGAGAGAGAGAGAGAGAGTTACAAGGAATTACAAGGAAAAGAAGCACCTCAAAAGGCCTTGCGGCCCATACCGAGGAGGTACCAATGGCAACTGGTGCCAGGGAAAATTTTGTAAAAGTTTATTTTTCTTTCAACTATCCTAGCAGTAGTAGAAAACTAGATTGAAAAGTAGAAGGCTCTCTCCCCACCCTCCGCTCCCTCCCTGCCAGAGGCAGGTACGGAAAAAGGTTGAAGAAAATACCTTGACCCTGGAAAAGTAGCCAAGGAAATTTTACAGGAAAGTGGAGAATATATAAATAGCCCTATATTTAGCTTGCTCACAGAGACACCGAGCAAGCGAACTCCTGCAGAGTTTTCTGAGGTTTTAATCTTAAACTATGAGTGTGTTCAGTACTTTGTCTAGCCTATTTTTAAACAGATTTACACTTTGACTGGAAACAACCTCTGAGGGAAGTTGGTTCCAGATATTAACTATTTTATAGGAAAAGAAATTTCCGCAGACTGAGGTCCTAAATGTCTTTACACACTCAAATAGTGTGCAAGATTTCGTCTACCCTTTTCTTGAACTGATCCACAGAGGAACTGTTCACAACTTCCGAAGGTAACCTGTTCCATGTGTCACAGATCTTATACGTAAAGTAATTCCCACACACACTAGTCCTAAACCGTTTCAAATCCAACTTCCAACCATTGTTGCGAGTTGGGTTATCATTCAAACTAAACATACTTCTAAAATCGACATCGTTGAACCCTCGTAAGAGCTTGAAAACCTCGATCAGTTGACCGCGCAGCCTCCGAGAGAGAGAGAGAGAGAGAGTTACAAGGAGTTACAAGGAAAAGAAGTACCTCAAAAGGCCTTGCGGCCCATACCGAGGAGGTACCAATGGCAACGGGAGCCAGGGAACATTTTGTAAAAGTTTATTTTTCTTTCAACTATCCTAGCAGTAGTAGAAAACTGGATAGTAAAGTAGAAGGCTCTCTCCCCACCCTCCGCTCCCTCCCTGCCAGAGGCAGGTACGGAAAAAGGTTGAAGAAAATACCTGACCCTGGAAAAGTAGCCAAGGAAATTTTACAGGAAAGTGGAGAATATATAAATAGCTCTATATTTAGCTTGCTCACAGAGACACCGAGCAAGCGAACTCCTGCAGAGTTTTCTGAGGTTTTAATCTTAAACTATGAGTGTGTTCAGTACTTTGTCTAGCATATTTTTAAACAGATTTACACTTTGACTGGAAACAACCTCTGAGGGAAGTTGGTTCCAGATATTAACTATTTTATAGGAAAAGAAATTTCCGCAGACTGAGGTCCTAAATGTCTTTACACACTCAAATAGTGTGCAAGATTTCGTCTACCCTTTCTTGAACTGATCCACAGAGGAACTGTTCACAACTTCCGAAGGTAACCTGTTCCATGTGTCACAGATCTTATACGTAAAGTAATTCCCACCACACACTAGTCCTAAACCGTTTCAAATCCAACTTCCAACCATTGTTGCGAGTTGGGTTATCATTTAAACTAAACATACTTCTAAAATCGACATCGTTGAACCAGCGTAAGAGCTTGAAAACTTCGATCAGTTGACCGCGCAGCCTCCGAGTTTCAAGCGAAAACAAGTTCAGGGCGCGTAACCGTCGATTGTAGCCCATATGCCTAACGGAAGGGATTAACTTTGTGGCCCTCGCCTGCACTCGCTCCAGCCTCTCAATATCTTTCCTGAGGGTGGGCGACCAGAACTGCACAGCATACTCCAGGTGCGGCCGAACAAGGGAATTGTACAGTGAGAGCACAATCTCCTTGTTCCGAAACTGAAATTGCCTCCTGATATAACCCAATAGTTTCTGGGCTTTCTTTTCCAAGTCTACGCACTGTTTCGTAAACTTAAGGTCGCTGCTAATTAGCACACCCAAGTCCTTTTCTAAATCAGTCACCTCGATATTACTACCCAACATCGAGTAGTCCGACTTGGGATTGGCGTAGCCAATGTGCATCACTTTGCATTTACCCAAGTTAAACGGCATTTGCCATTTTTCGGACCATTCTCCTATCCTACCTAGGTCCGCACGCAGTTCCTCGATCGCTTCGGGCGTCCCAACATTGGCCACAAGCTTTTTGTCATCAGCGAATATGGCGATCCGACTAACGATGCCACCGTCGATATCATTTATGTAAATGATAAACAACAGCGGCCCCAAAACGGAACCCTGTGGAACCCCACTAGAGAGAGAGAGAGAGAGAGAGAGTTACAAGGAGTTACAAGGAAAAGAAGTACCTCAAAAGGCCTTGCGGCCCATACCGAGGAGGTACCAATGGCAACGGGTGCCATGGAAAATTTTGTAAAAGTTTATTTTTCTTTCAACTATCCTAGCAGTAGTAGAAAACTGGATTGAAAAGTGGGAGGCTCTCTCCCCACCCTCCGCTCCCTCCCTGCCAGAGGCAGGTACGGAAAAAGGTTGAAGAAAATACCTTGACCCTGGAAAAGTAGCCAAGGAAATTTTACAGGAAAGTGGAGAATATATAAATAGCTCTATATTTAGCTTGCTCACAGAGACACCGAGCAAGCGAACTCCTGCAGAGTTTTCTGAGGTTTTAATCTTAAACTATGAGTGTGTTCAGTACTTTGTCTAGCCTATTTTTAAACAGATTTACAATTTGACTGGAAACAACCTCTGAGGGAAGTTGGTTCCAGATATTAACTATTTTATAGGAAAAGAAATTTCCGCAGACTGAGGTCCTAAATGTCTTTACACACTCAAATAGTGTGCAAGATTTCGTCTAACCTTTTCTTGAACTGATCCACAGAGGAACTGTTCACAACTTCCGAAGGTAACCTGTTCCATGTGTCACAGATCTTATACGTAAAGTAATTCCCACACACACTAGTCCTAAACCGTTTCAAATCCAACTTCCAACCATTGTTGCGAGTTGGGTTATCATTTAAACTAAACATACTTCTAAAATCGACATCGTTGAACCCGCGTAAGAGCTTGAAAACTTCGATCAGTTGACCGCGCAGTCTCCGAGTTCAAGCGAAAACAAGTTCAGGGCGAATAACCGTCGATTATAGCCCATATGCCTAACGGAAGGGATTAACTTTGTGGCCCTCGCCTGCACTCGCTCCAGCCTCTCAATATCTTTCCTGAGGGTGGGCGACCAGAACTGCACAGCATACTCCAGGTGCGGCCGAACAAGGGAATTGTACAGTGAGAGCACAATCTCTTGTTCCGAAACTGAAATTGCCTCCTGATATAACCCAATAGTTTCTGGGCTTTCTTTTCCAACTCTACGCACTGTTTCGTAAACTTAAGGTCGCTGCTAATTAGCACACCCAAGTCCTTTTCTAAATCAGTCACCTCGATATTACTACCCAACATCGAGTAGTCCGACTTGGAATTGGCGTAGCCAATGTGCATCACTTTGCATTTACCCAAGTTAAACGGCATTTGCCATTTTTCGGACCACTCTCCTATCCTACCTAGGTCCGCACGCAGTTCCTCGATCGCTTCGGGCGTCCCAACATTGGCCCCAAGCTTGGTGTCATCAGCGAATATGGCGATCCGACTGACGATGCCACCGTCGATATCATTTATGTAAATGATAAACAACAGCGGCCCCAAAACGGAACCCTGTGGAACCCCACTACAGAGAGAGAGAGAGAGAGAGAGAGAGAGAGAGAGAGAGAGAGAGAGAGAGAGTTACAAGGAGTTACAAGGAAAAGAAGTACCTCAAAAGGCCTTGCGGCCCATACCGAGGAGGTACCAATGGCAACGGGTGCCATGGAAAATTTTGTAAAAGTTTATTTTTCTTTCAACTATCCTAGCAGTAGTAGAAAACTGGATTGAAAAGTAGGAGGCTCTCTCCCCACCCTCCGCTCCCTCCCTGCCAGAGGCAGGTACGGAAAAAGGTTGAAGAAAATACCTTTACCTGGAAAAGTAGCCAAGGAAATTTTACAGGAAAGTGGAGAATATATAAATAGCTCTATATTTAGCTTGCTCACAGAGACACCGAGCAAGCGAACTCCTGCAGAGTTTTCTGAGGTTTTAATCTTAAACTATGAGTGTGTTCAGTACTTTGTCTAGCCTATTTTTAAACAGATTTACACTTTGACTGGAAACAACCTCTGAGGGAAGTTGGTTCCAGATAAACTATTTTATAGGAAAAGAAATTTCCGCAGACTGAGGTCCTAAATGTCTTTACACACTCAAATAGTGTTCAAGATTTCGTCTACCCTTTTCTTGAACTGATCCACAGAGGAACTGTTCACAACTTCCGAAGGTAACCTGTTCCATGTGTCACAGATCTTATACGTAAAGTAATTCCCACACACACTAGTCCTAAACCGTTTCAAATCCAACTTCCAACCATTGTTGCGAGTTGGGTTATCATTTAAACTAAACATACTTCTAAAATCGACATCGTTGAACCCTCGTAAGAGCTTGAAAACCTCGATCAGTTGATCTCGCAGCCTCCGAGTTTCAAGCGAAAACAAGTTCAGGGCGCGTAACCGTCGATTGTAGCCCATATGCCTAACGGAAGGGATTAAATTTGTGGCCCTCGCCTGCACTCGCTCCAGCCTCTCAATATCTTTCCTGAGGGTGGGCGACCAGAACTGCACAGCATACTCCAGGTACGGCCGAACAAGGGAATTGTACAGTGAGAGCACAATCTCCTTGTTCCGAAACTGAAATTGCCTCCTGATATAACCCAATAGTTTCTGGGCTTTCTTTTCCACCTCTACACAGTTTCGTAAACTTAAGGTCGCTGCTAATTAGCACACCCAAGTCCTTTTCTAAATCAGTCACCTCGATATTACTGCCCAACATCGAGTAGTCCGACTTGGGATTGGCGTAGAGAGAGAGAGAGAGAGGAGAGAGAGAGAGAGAGAGTTACAAGGAGTTACAAGGAAAAGAAGTACCTCAAAAGGCCTTGCGGCCCATACCGAGGAGGTACCAATGGCAACGGGAGCCAGGGAAAATTTTGTAAAAGTTTATTTTTCTTTCAACTATCCTAGCAGTAGTAGAAAACTGGATAGTAAAGTAGAAGGCTCTCTCCCCACCCTCCGCTCCCTCCCTGCCAGAGGCAGGTACGGAAAAAGGTTGAAGAAAATACCTTGACCCTGGAAAAGTAGCCAAGGAAATTTTACAGGAAAGTGGAGAATATATAAATAGCTCTATATTTAGCTTGCTCACAGAGACACCGAGCAAGCGAACTCCTGCAGAGTTTTCTGAGGTTTTAATCTTAAACTATGAGTGTGTTCAGTACTTTGTCTAGCATATTTTTAAACAGATTTACACTTTGACTGGAAACAACCTCTGAGGGAAGTTGGTTCCAGATATTAACTATTTTATAGGAAAAGAAATTTCCGCAGACTGAGGTCCTAAATGTCTTTACACACTCAAATAGTGTGCAAGATTTCGTCTACCCTTTTCTTGAACTGATCCACAGAGGAACTGTTCACAACTTCCGAAGGTAACCTGTTCCATGTGTCACAGATCTTATACGTAAAGTAATTCCCACACACACTAGTCCTAAACCGTTTCAAATCCAACTTCCAACCATTGTTGCGAGTTGGGTTATCATTTAAACTAAACATACTTCTAAAATCGACATCGTTGAACCGCGTAAGAGCTTGAAAACTTCGATCAGTTGACCGCGCAGCCTCCGAGTTTCAAGCGAAAACAAGTTCAGGGCGCGTAACCGTCGATTGTAGCCCATATGCCTAACGGAAGGGATTAACTTTGTGGCCCTCGCCTGCACTCGCTCCAGCCTCTCAATATCTTTCCTGAGGGTGGGCGACCAGAACTGCACAGCATACTCCAGGTGCGGCCGAACAAGGGAATTGTACAGTGAGAGCACAATCTCCTTGTTCCGAAACTGAAATTGCCTCCTGATATAACCCAATAGTTTCTGGGCTTTCTTTTCCACTCTACGCACTGTTTCGTAAACTTAAGGTCGCTGCTAATTAGCACACCCAAGTCCTTTTCTAAATCAGTCACCTCGATATTACTACCCAACATCGAGTAGTCCGACTTGGGATTGGCGTAGCCAATGTGCATCACTTTGCATTTACCCAAGTTAAACGGCATTTGCCATTTTTCGGACCACTCTCCTATCCTACCTAGGTCCGCACGCAGTTCCTCGATCGCTTCGGGCGTCCCAACATTGGCCCCAAGCTTGGTGTCATCAGCGAATATGGCGATCCGACTGACGATGCCACCGTCGATATCATTTATGTAAATGATAAACAACAGCGGCCCCAAAACGGAACCCTGTGGAACCCCACTACAGAGAGAGAGAGAGAGAGAGAGAGAGAGAGAGAGAGAGAGAGAGAGAGAGTTACAAGGAGTTACAAGGAAAAGAAGTACCTCAAAAGGCCTTGCGGCCCATACCGAGGAGGTACCAATGGCAACGGGTGCCAGGGAAAATTTTGTAAAAGTTTATTTTTCTTTCAACTATCCTAGCAGTAGTAGAAAACTGGATTGAAAAGTAGAAGGCTCTCTCCCCACCCTCCGCTCCCTCCCTGCCAGAGGCAGGTACGGAAAAAGGTTGAAGAAAATACCTTGACCCTGGAAAAGTAGCCAAGGAAATTTTACAGGAAAGTGGAGAATATATAAATAGCTCTATATTTAGCTTGCTCACAGAGACACCGAGCAAGCGAACTCCTGCAGAGTTTTCTGAGGTTTTAATCTTAAACTATGAGTGTGTTCAGTACTTTGTCTAGCCTATTTTTAAACAGATTTACACTTTGACTGGAAACAACCTCTGAGGGAAGTTGGTTCCAGATATTAACTATTTTATAGGAAAAGAAATTTCCGCAGACTGAGGTCCTAAATGTCTTTACACACTCAAATAGTGTGCAAGATTTCGTCTACCCTTTTCTTGAACTGATCCACAGAGGAACTGTTCACAACTTCCGAAGGTAACCTGTTCCATGTGTCACAGATCTTATACGTAAAGTAATTCCCACACACACTAGTCCTAAACCGTTTCAAATCCAACTTCCAACCATTGTTGCGAGTTGGGTTATCATTTAAACTAAACATACTTCTAAAATCGACATCGTTGAACCGCGTAAGAGCTTGAAAACTTCGATCAGTTGACCGCGCAGCCTCCGAGTTTCAAGCGAAAACAAGTTCAGGGCGCGTAACCGTCGATTGTAGCCCATATGCCTAACGGAAGGGATTAACTTTGTGGCCCTCGCCTGCACTCGCTCCAGCCTCTCAATATCTTTCCTGAGGGTGGGCGACCAGAACTGCACAGCATACTCCAGGTGCGGCCGAACAAGGGAATTGTACAGTGAGAGCACAATCTCCTTGTTCCGAAACTGAAATTGCCTCCTGATATAACCCAATAGTTTCTGGGCTTTCTTTTCCAACTCTACGCACTGTTTCGTAAACTTAAGGTCGCTGCTAATTAGCACACCCAAGTCCTTTTCTAAATCAGTCACCTCGATATTACTACCCAACATCGAGTAGTCCGACTTGGGATTGGCGTAGCCAATGTGCATCACTTTGCATTTACCCAAGTTAAACGGCATTTGCCATTTTTCGGACCACTCTCCTATCCTACCTAGGTCCGCACGCAGTTCCTCGATCGCTTCGGGCGTCCCAACATTGGCCCCAAGCTTGGTGTCATCAGCGAATATGGCGATCCGACTGACGATGCCACCGTCGATATCATTTATGTAAATGATAAACAACAGCGGCCCCAAAACGGAACCCTGTGGAACCCCACTACAGAGAGAGAGAGAGAGAGAGAGAGAGAGAGAGAGAGAGAGAGAGAGAGAGAGAGAGTTACAAGGAGTTACAAGGAAAAGAAGTACCTCAAAAGGCCTTGCGGCCCATACCGAGGAGGTACCAATGGCAACGGGTGCCAGGGAAAATTTTGTAAAAGTTTATTTTTCTTTCAACTATCCTAGCAGTAGTAGAAAACTGGATTGAAAAGTAGAGGCTCTCTCCCCACCCTCCGCTCCCTCCCTGCCAGAGGCAGGTACGGAAAAAGGTTGAAGAAAATACCTTGACCCTGGAAAAGTAGCCAAGGAAATTTTACAGGAAAGTGGAGAATATATAAATAGCTCTATATTTAGCTTGCTCACAGAGACACCGAGCAAGCGAACTCCTGCAGAGTTTTCTGAGGTTTTAATCTTAAACTATGAGTGTGTTCAGTACTTTGTCTAGCCTATTTTTAAACAGATTTACACTTTGACTGGAAACAACCTCTGAGGGAAGTTGGTTCCAGATATTAACTATTTTATAGGAAAAGAAATTTCCGCAGACTGAGGTCCTAAATGTCTTTACACACTCAAATAGTGTGCAAGATTTCGTCTACCCTTTTCTTGAACTGATCCACAGAGGAACTGTTCACAACTTCCGAAGGTAACCTGTTCCATGTGTCACAGATCTTATACGTAAAGTAATTCCCACACACATAGTCCTAAACCGTTTCAAATCCAACTTCCAACCATTGTTGCGAGTTGGGTTATCATTCAAACTAAACATACTTCTAAAATCGACATCGTTGAACCCGCGTAAGAGCTTGAAAACCTCGATCAGTTGACCGCGCAGCCTCCGAGAGAGAGAGAGAGAGAGAGAGAGAGAGAGAGTTACAAGGAGTTACAAGGAAAAGAAGTACCTCAAAAGGCCTTGCGGCCCATACCGAGGAGGTACCAATGGCAACGGGAGCCAGGGAACATTTTGTAAAAGTTTATTTTTCTTTCAACTATCCTAGCAGTAGTAGAAAACTGGATAGTAAAGTAGAAGGCTCTCTCCCCACCCTCCGCTCCCTCCCTGCCAGAGGCAGGTACGGAAAAAGGTTGAAGAAAATACCTTGACCCTGGAAAAGTAGCCAAGGAAATTTTACAGGAAAGTGGAGAATATATAAATAGCTCTTTATTTAGCTTGCTCACAGAGACACCGAGCAAGCGAACTCCTGCAGAGTTTTCTGAGGTTTTAATCTTAAACTATGAGTGTGTTCAGTACTTTGTCTAGCCTATTTTTAAACAGATTTACACTTTGACTGGAAACAACCTCTGAGGGAAGTTGGTTCCAGATATTAACTATTTTATAGGAAAAGAAATTTCCGCAGACTGAGGTCCTAAATGTCTTTACACACTCAAATAGTGTGCAAGATTTCGTCTACCCTTTTCTTGAACTGATCCACAGAGGAACTGTTCACAACTTCCGAAGGTAACCTGTTCCATGTGTCACAGATCTTATACGTAAAGTAATTCCCACACACACTAGTCCTAAACCGTTTCAAATCCAACTTCCAACCATTGTTGCGAGTTGGGTTATCATTTAAACTAAACATACTTCTAAAATCGACATCGTTGAACCCGCGTAAGAGCTTGAAAACTTCGATCAGTTGACCGCGCAGCCTCCGAGTTTCAAGCGAAAACAAGTTCAGGGCGAATAACCGTCGATTATAGCCCATATGCCTAACGGAAGGGATTAACTTTGTGGCCCTCGCCTGCACTCGCTCCAGCCTCTCAATATCTTTCCTGAGGGTGGGCGACCAGAACTGCACAGCATACTCCAGGTGCGGCCGAACAAGGGAATTGTACAGTGAGAGCACAATCTCCTTGTTCCGAAACTGAAATTGCCTCCTGATATAACCCAATAGTTTCTGGGCTTTCTTTTCCAACTCTACGCTGCTAATTAGCACACCAAGTCCTTTTCTAAATCAGTCACCTCGATATTACTACCCAACATCGAGTAGTCCGACTTGGGATTGGCGTAGCCAATGTGCATCACTTTGCATTTACCCAAGTTAAACGGCATTTGCCATTTTTCGGACCACTCTCCTATCCTACCTAGGTCCGCACGCAGTTCCTCGATCGCTTCGGGCGTCCCAACATTGGCCCCAAGCTTGGTGTCATCAGCGAATATGGCGATCCGACTGACGATGCCACCGTCGATATCATTTATGTAAATGATAAACAACAGCGGCCCCAAAACGGAACCCTGTGGAACCCCACTACAGAGAGAGAGAGAGAGAGAGAGAGAGAGTTACAAGGAGTTACAAGGAAAAGAAGCACCTCAAAAGGCCTTGCGGCCCATACCGAGGAGGTACCAATGGCAACGGGTGCCAGGGAAAATTTTGTAAAAGTTTATTTTTCTTTCAACTATCCTAGCAGTAGTAGAAAACTGGATTGAAAAGTAGAAGGCTCTCTCCCCACCCTCCGCTCCCTCCCTGCAGAGGCAGGTACGGAAAAGGTTGAAGAAAATACCTTGACCCTGGAAAAGTAGCCAAGGAAATTTTACAGGAAAGTGGAGAATATATAAATAGCCTATATTTAGCTTGCTCACAGAGACACCGAGCAAGCGAACTCCTGCAGAGTTTTCTGAGGTTTAATCTTAAACTATGAGTGTGTTCAGTACTTTGTCTAGCCTATTTTTAAACAGATTTACACTTTGACTGGAAACAACCTCTGAGGGAAGTTGGTTCCAGATATTAACTATTTTATAGGAAAAGAAATTTCCGCAGACTGAGGTCCTAAATGTCTTTACACACTCAAATAGTGTGCAAGATTTCGTCTACCCTTTTCTTGAACTGATCCACAGAGGAACTGTTCACAACTTCCGAAGGTAACCTGTTCCATGTGTCACAGATCTTATACGTAAAGTAATTCCCACACACACTAGTCCTAAACCGTTTCAAATCCAACTTCCAACCATTGTTGCGAGTTGGGTTATCATTCAAACTAAACATACTTCTAAAATCGACATCGTTGAACCCGCGTAAGAGCTTGAAAACCTCGATCAGTTGACCGCGCAGCCTCCGAGAGAGAGAGAGAGAGAGTTACAAGGAGTTACAAGGAAAAGAAGTACCTCAAAAGGCCTTGCGGCCCATACCGAGGAGGTACCAATGGCAACGGGAGCCAGGGAACATTTTGTAAAAGTTTATTTTTCTTTCAACTATCCTAGCAGTAGTAGAAAACTGGATAGAAAGTAGAAGGCTCTCTCCCCACCCTCCGCTCCCTCCCTGCCAGAGGCAGGTACGGAAAAAGGTTGAAGAAAATACCTTGACCCTGGAAAAGTAGCCAAGGAAATTTTACAGGAAAGTGGAGAATATATAAATAGCTCTTATTTAGCTTGCTCACAGAGACACCGAGCAAGCGAACTCCTGCAGAGTTTTCTGAGGTTTTAATCTTAAACTATGAGTGTGTTCAGTACTTTGTCTAGCCTATTTTTAAACAGATTTACACTTTGACTGGAAACAACCTCTGAGGGAAGTTGGTTCCAGATATTAACTATTTTATAGGAAAAGAAATTTCCGCAGACTGAGGTCCTAAATGTCTTTACACACTCAAATAGTGTGCAAGATTTCGTCTACCCTTTTCTTGAACTGATCCACAGAGGAACTGTTCACAACTTCCGAAGGTAACCTGTTCCATGTGTCACAGATCTTATACGTAAAGTAATTCCCACACACACTAGTCCTAAACCGTTTCAAATCCAACTTCCAACCATTGTTGCGAGTTGGGTTATCATTCAAACTAAACATACTTCTAAAATCGACATCGTTGAACCCTCGTAAGAGCTTGAAAACCTCGATCAGTTGACCGCGCAGCCTCCGAGAGAGAGAGAGAGAGAGTTACAAGGAGTTACAAGGAAAAGAAGTACCTCAAAAGGCCTTGCGGCCCATACCGAGGAGGTACCAATGGCAACGGGAGCCAGGGAACATTTTGTAAAAGTTTATTTTTCTTTCAACTATCCTAGCAGTAGTAGAAAACTGGATAGTAAAGTAGAAGGCTCTCTCCCCACCCTCCGCTCCCTCCCTGCCAGAGGCAGGTACGGAAAAAGGTTGAAGAAAATACCTTGACCCTGGAAAAGTAGCCAAGGAAATTTTACAGGAAAGTGGAGAATATATAAATAGCTCTATATTTAGCTTGCTCACAGAGACACCGAGCAAGCGAACTCCTGCAGAGTTTTCTGAGGTTTTAATCTTAAACTATGAGTGTGTTCAGTACTTTGTCTAGCCTATTTTTAAACAGATTTACACTTTGACTGGAAACAACCTCTGAGGGAAGTTGGTTCCAGATATTAACTATTTTATAGGAAAAGAAATTTCCGCAGACTGAGGTCCTAAATGTCTTTACACACTCAAATAGTGTGCAAGATTTCGTCTACCCTTTTCTTGAACTGATCCACAGAGGAACTGTTCACAACTTCCGAAGGTAACCTGTTCCATGTGTCACAGATCTTATACGTAAAGTAATTCCCACACACACTAGTCCTAAACCGTTTCAAATCCAACTTCCAACCATTGTTGCGAGTTGGGTTATCATTTAAACTAAACATACTTCTAAAATCGACATCGTTGAACCCTCGTAAGAGCTTGAAAACCTCGATCAGTTGATCTCGCAGCCTCCGAGTTTCAAGTGAAAACAAGTTCAGGGCGCGTAACCGTCGATTGTAGCCCATATGCCTAACGGAAGGGATTAACTTTGTGGCCCTCGCCTGCACTCGCTCCAGCCTCTCAATATCTTTCCTGAGGGTGGGCGACCAGAACTGCACAGCATACTCTAGGTACGGCCGAACAAGGGAATTGTACAGTGAGAGCACAATCTCCTTGTTCCGAAACTGAAATTGCCTCCTGATATAACCCAATAGTTTCTGGGCTTTCTTTTCCACCTCTACACAGTTTCGTAAACTTAAGGTCGCTGCTAATTAGCACACCCAAGTCCTTTTCTAAATCAGTCACCTCGATATTACTGCCCAACATCGAGTAGTCCGACTTGGGATTGGCGTAGAGAGAGAGAGAGAGAGAGAGAGAGAGAGAAGAGAGTTACAAGGAGTTACAAGGAAAAGAAGTACCTCAAAAGGCCTTGCGGCCCATACCGAGGAGGTACCAATGGCAACGGGAGCCAGGGAAAATTTTGTAAAAGTTTATTTTTCTTTCAACTATCCTAGCAGTAGTAGAAAACTGGATAGTAAAGTAGAAGGCTCTCTCCCCACCCTCCGCTCCCTCCCTGCCAGAGGCAGGTACGGAAAAAGGTTGAAGAAAATACCTTGACCCTGGAAAAGTAGCCAAGGAAATTTTACAGGAAAGTGGAGAATATATAAATAGCTCTATATTTAGCTTGCTCACAGAGACAC
Organism: Bathynomus jamesi; assembly: GCA_023014485.1. Classification (NCBI taxonomy): domain Eukaryota; kingdom Metazoa; phylum Arthropoda; class Malacostraca; order Isopoda; family Cirolanidae; genus Bathynomus; species Bathynomus jamesi. The sequence goes on along the minus strand of JAJOZX010013344.1, from coordinate 67,733 downwards.
CGAGCAAGCGAACTCCTGCAGAGTTTTCTGAGGTTTTAATCTTAAACTATGAGTGTGTTCAGTACTTTGTCTAGCCTATTTTTAAACAGATTTACACTTTGACTGGAAACAACCTCTGAGGGAAGTTGGTTCCAGATATTAACTATTTTATAGGAAAAGAAATTTCCGCAGACTGAGGTCCTAAATGTCTTTACACACTCAAATAGTGTGCAAGATTTCGTCTAACCTTTTCTTGAACTGATCCACAGAGGAACTGTTCACAACTTCCGAAGGTAACCTGTTCCATGTGTCACAGATCTTATACGTAAAGTAATTCCCACACACACTAGTCCTAAACCGTTTCAAATCCAACTTCCAACCATTGTTGCGAGTTGGGTTATCATTTAAACTAAACATACTTCTAAAATCGACATCGTTGAACCCTCGTAAGAGCTTGAAAACCTCGATCAGTTGACCGCAGCCTCCGAGTTTCAAGCGAAAACAAGTTCAGGGCGCGTAACCGTCGATTGTAGCCCATATGCCTAACGGAAGGGATTAACTTTGTGGCCCTCGCCTGCACTCGCTCCAGCCTCTCAATATCTTTCCTGAGGGTGGGCGACCAGAACTGCACAGCATACTCCAGGTACGGCCGAACAAGGGAATTGTACAGTGAGAGCACAATCTCCTTGTTCCGAAACTGAAATTGCCTCCTGATATAACCCAATAGTTTCTGGGCTTTCTTTTCCACCTCTACACACTGTTTCGTAAACTTAAGGTCGCTGCTAATTCACACCCAAGTCCTTTTCTAAATCAGTCACCTCGATATTACTGCCCAACATCGAGTAGTCCGACTTGGGATTGGCGTAGAGAGGAGAGAGAGAGAGAGAGAGAGAGAGAGTTACAGGAGTTACAAGGAAAAGAAGTACCTCAAAAGGCCTTGCGGCCCATACCGAGGAGGTACCAATGGCAACGGGTGCCAGGGAAAATTTTGTAAAGTTTATTTTCTTTCAACTATCTAGCAGTAGTAGAAAACTGGATAGAAAAGTAGAAGGCTCTCTCCCCACCCTCCGCTCCCTCCCTGCCAGAGGCAGGTACGGAAAAAGGTTGAAGAAAATACCTTGACCCTGGAAAAGTAGCCAAGGAAATTTTACAGGAAAGTGGAGAATATATAAATAGCTCTATATTTAGCTTGCTCACAGAGACACCGAGCAAGCGAACTCCTGCAGAGTTTTCTGAGGTTTTAATCTTAAACTATGAGTGTGTTCAGTACTTTGTCTAGCCTATTTTTAAACACTTTGACTGGAAACAACCTCTGAGGGAAGTTGGTTCCAGATATTAACTATTTTATAGGAAAAGAAATTTCCGCAGACTGAGGTCCTAAATGTCTTTACACACTCAAATAGTGTGCAAGATTTCGTCTAACCTTTTCTTGAACTGATCCACAGAGGAACTGTTCACAACTTCCGAAGGTAACCTGTTCCATGTGTCACAGATCTTATACGTAAAGTAATTCCCACACACACTAGTCCTAAACCGTTTCAAATCCAACTTCCAACCATTGTTGCGAGTTGGGTTATCATTTAAACTAAACATACTTCTAAAATCGACATCGTTGAACCCTCGTAAGAGCTTGAAAACCTCGATCAGTTGACCGCGCAGCCTCCGAGTTTCAAGCGAAAACAAGTTCAGGGCGCGTAACCGTCGATTGTAGCCCATATGCCTAACGGAAGGGATTAACTTTGTGGCCCTCGCCTGCACTCGCTCCAGCCTCTCAATATCTTTCCTGAGGGTGGGCGACCAGAACTGCACAGCATACTCCAGGTACGGCCGAACAAGGGAATTGTACAGTGAGAGCACAATCTCCTTGTTCCGAAACTGAAATTGCCTCCTGATATAACCCAATAGTTTCTGGGCTTTCTTTTCCACCTCTACACACTGTTTCGTAAACTTAAGGTCGCTGCTAATTAGCACACCCAAGTCCTTTTCTAAATCAGTCACCTCGATATTACTGCCCAACATCGAGTAGTCCGACTTGGGATTGGCGTAGCCAATGTGCATCACTTTGCATTTACCCAAGTTAAACGGCATTTGCCATTTTTCGGACCACTCTCCTATCCTACCTAGGTCCGCACGCAGTTCCTCGATCGCTTCGGGCGTCCCAACATTGGCCCCAAGCTTGGTGTCATCAGCGAATTTGGCGATCCGACTGACGATGCCACCGTCGATATCATTTATGTAAATGGTAAACAACAGTGGCCCCAAAACGGAACCCTGAGGAACCCCACTAGTGACCGAGGCCCAACCCGAACTAGCCCCTTTAATTACCACCCTCTGCCGCCTATTCCTTAGCCAGTTTTCAATCCACCTACCTATTTCCCCACCGATACCCAGCGCGCGCACTTTCGCCATTAGCCGGCGGTGAGGTACCTTATCAAAGGCTTTCTGAAAGTCGAGATAAAGTATATCAATCGCCCTACTCTTATCGTACTCACTCAACATGACGTGGAAAAACTCGAGCAAGTTGGTGAGACACGACCTATGCCGTCTAAACCCATGTTGGGAGTCCCCAAGCAGCTTGTAGGAATCCAAATGGTCAACGATTCTATCAGCTATTATCCTTTCTAATAATTTACCTACAACTGAAGTGAGACTAATAGGACGATAGTTCCCTGGACTTTCGTGATCCCCTTTCTTAAAGATAGGGGTCACGTTGGCCTCCCTCCAGTCACCAGGCACCTGGCCCATCTCCAACGATTTGTTGAAGACTGTAGCCAGGTGGGGAGCCACCTGGTCGCGCACTTCTCGCAAAACACTGGGGAGAAACTGGTCTGGCCCAGGAGCCTTAAACGCGCTCAGTTTGTCTATTCTATGAGCAACGACTGTCGCGGTACATCTAACACTATCCAGGCCAGCACCTTCGTGCCTCACAGCTGGCTCGGGGATGACGCGGGTATCCTCCCTGGTGAACACTCCCGCAAAGTACTCATTAAGCACATTAGCGATGTCCGCGTCGGAGGTCCGCAGAACGCCGCTTCCGTCCTTTAAAGGACCTATCATGCTTCTAATGGGCTTTCTACTATTAACATAACTGAAGAACTCCTTAGGGTTCCCCTTGCAGAGGCTTGCCACCCGTAGTTCTTCGTTACGTTTCGCTAGCCTAACCTTCGCCTTCACTTCCCTACACAGGCGGACATACGCTTCAGTGTTCTCGTGGGAACGATTGGCCTTCGCCCTCCTATACGCTACTTTCCTATTTCGGATAGCCGAAGCGATGCCACGATTGAACCACTTAGGCTGCGTTGAAGCAGGGGTGACCGGTTTTGAGGGTATGGCAGCAGACTGCAGCACCATAAACTCATCCCGGAATGCACTCCACACTCCCTCAACATCGCCGCCAACCTCTAACCCCATCTCTCCTACGCTATCCCTGAGGCTAACAAAGTTCGCCCGCCGGAGATCGAGCTTACTGCCTCTCGAGTTACTACGCTTCACCCGAGGGACGCACACACGGAACCTAATAAGACCGTGATCACTCCCGCCCAACGATTCGTCAACGGTGAGGCCAGTGACGAGGTTGTCTTCGGTCGTGAATACTAAGTCTAGAACGCTTTCGCCTCGTGTAGGCTCGTTGACCCACTGAGTGAGGAAGTTCTCATCAGCAAAGTCAACTAGCCTCCTCCCTTCAGCATCGGCAGTCCTGTTTTCCCACTTTATGCCGCGACAGTTGAAGTCTCCTAAAACTACACACCCCTATCCCCTAGCAGGCTACTGAGTTCGGTGTACAGGGCTGTATCCTCCTCGAGGAGGAGATGCGGAGGTCTGTACACCAAGATTAACCTATAGTTCGTCCCTCCCACGTTCAGATCGACGCCAAGCAGCTCCCGTTCCGACCGGAACTGGCAGTCAACCGGACTCAACGTGTCTCTGACGTATATTAGTACCCCACCCCCCTCCCCACGGGTGCGGTCTTTGCGAAACATTCTATACCCGGGAATTTCGAACTCCCCAACGTAGTCCCTACGATCAGTATGAATCCAGGACTCGGTGATAGCAACGATATCCTGGTATTCTGATGCTAAGCGCCCGTAGCTCGAAAAGAGAAGAGAGAGAGAGAGAGAGAGAGAGAGAGTTACAAGGAAAAGAAGTACCTCAAAAGGCCTTGCGGCCCATACCGAGGAGGTACCAATGGCAACGGGTGCCAGGGAAAATTTGTAAAAGTTTATTTTTCTTTCAACTATCCTAGCAGTAGTAGAAAACTGGATAGAAAAGTAGAAGGCTCTCTCCCCACCCTCCGCTCCCTCCCTGCCAGAGGCAGGTACGGAAAAAGGTTGAAGAAAATACCTTGACCCTGGAAAAGTAGCCAAGGAAATTTTACAGGAAAGTGGAGAATATATAAATAGCTCTATATTTAGCTTGCTCACAGAGACACCGAGCAAGCGAACTCCTGCAGAGTTTTCTGAGGTTTTAATCTTAAACTATGAGTGTGTTCAGTACTTTGTCTAGCCTATTTTTAAACAGATTTACACTTTGACTGGAAACAACCTCTGAGGGAAGTTGGTTCCAGATATTAACTATTTTATAGGAAAAGAAATTTCCGCAGACTGAGGTCCTAAATGTCTTTACACACTCAAATAGTGTGCAAGATTTCGTCTAACCTTTTCTTGAACTGATCCACAGAGGAACTGTTCACAACTTCCGAAGGTAACCTGTTCCATGTGTCACAGATCTTATACGTAAAGTAATTCCCACACACACTAGTCCTAAACCGTTTCAAATCCAACTTCCAACCATTGTTGCGAGTTGGGTTATCATTTAAACTAAACATACTTCTAAAATCGACATCGTTGAACCCTCGTAAGAGCTTGAAAACCTCGATCAGTTGACCGCGCAGCCTCCGAGTTTCAAGCGAAAACAAGTTCAGGGCGCGTAACCGTCGATTGTAGCCCATATGCCTAACGGAAGGGATTAACTTTGTGGCCCTCGCCTGCACTCGCTCCAGCCTCTCAATATCTTTCCTGAGGGTGGGCGACCAGAACTGCACAGCATACTCCAGGTGCGGCCGAACAAGGGAATTGTACAGTGAGAGCACAATCTCCTTGTTCCGAAACTGAAATTGCCTCCTGATATAACCCAATAGTTTCTGGGCTTTCTTTTCCACCTCTACACACTGTTTCGTAAACTTAAGGTCGCTGCTAATTAGCACACCCAAGTCCTTTTCTAAATCAGTCACCTCGATATTACTACCCAACATCGAGTAGTCCGACTTGGGATTGGCGTAGCCAATGTGCATCACTTTGCATTTACCCAAGTTAAACGGCATTTGCCATTTTTCGGACCACTCTCCTATCCTACCTAGGTCCGCACGCAGTTCCTCGATCGCTTCGGGCGTCCCAACATTGGCCCCAAGCTTGGTGTCATCAGCGAATGGCGATCCGACTGACGATGCCACCATCGATATCATTTATGTAAATGATGAACAACAGCGGCCCCAAAACGGAACCCTGTGGAACCCCACTACAGAGAGAGAGAGAGAGAGAGAGAGAGAGAGAGAGAGAGAGAGAGAGTTACAAGGAGTTACAAGGAAAAGAAGTACCTCAAAAGGCCTTGCGGCCCATACCGAGGAGGTACCAATGGCAACGGGTGCCAGGGAAAATTTGTAAAAGTTTATTTTTCTTTCAACTATCCTAGCAGTAGTAGAAAACTGGATAGTAAAGTAGAAGGCTCTCTCCCCACACTCCGCTCCCTCCCTGCCAGAGGCAGGTACGGAAAAAGGTTGAAGAAAATACCTTGACCCTGGAAAAGTAGCCAAGGAAATTTTACACGAAAGTGGAGAATATATAAATAGCTCTATATTTAGCTTGCTCACAGAGACACCGAGCAAGCGAACTCCTGCAGAGTTTTCTCAGGTTTTAATCTTAAACTATGAGTGTGTTCAGTACTTTGTCTAGCATATTTTTAAACAGATTTACACTTTGACTGGAAACAACCTCTGAGGGAAGTTGGTTCCAGATATTAACTATTTTATAGGAAAAGAAATTTCCGCAGACTGAGTCCTAAATGTCTTTACACACTCAAATAGTGTGCAAGATTTCGTCTACCTTTTGTTGAACTGATCCACAGAGGAACTGTTCACAACTTCCGAAGGTAACCTGTTCCATGTGTCACAGATCTTATACGTAAAGTAATTCCCACACACACTAGTCCTAAACCGTTTCAAATCCAACTTCCAACCATTGTTGCGAGTTGGGTTATCATTTAAACTAAACATACTTCTAAAATCGACATCGTTGAACCCTCGTAAGAGCTTGAAAACCTCGATCAGTTGACCGCGCAGCCTCCGAGTTTCAAGCGAAAACAAGTTCAGGGCGCGTAACCGTCGATTGTAGCCCATATGCCTAACGGAAGGGATTAACTTTGTGGCCCTCGCCTGCACTCGCTCCAGCCTCTCAATATCTTTCCTGAGGGTGGGCGACCAGAACTGCACAGCATACTCCAGGTACGGCCGAACAAGGGAATTGTACAGTGAGAGCACAATCTCCTTGTTCCGAAACTGAAATTGCCTCCTGATATAACCCAATAGTTTCTGGGCTTTCTTTTCCACCTCTACACACTGTTTCGTAAACTTAAGGTCGCTGCTAATTAGCACACCCAAGTCCTTTTCTAAATCAGTCACCTCGATATTACTGCCCAACATCTAGTAGTCCGACTTGGGATTGGCGTAGCCAATGTGCATCACTTTGCATTTACCCAAGTTAAACGGCATTTTCCATTTTTCGGACCACTCTCCTATCCTACCTAGGTCCGCACGCAGTTCCTCGATCGCTTCGGGCGTCCCAACATTGGCCCCAAGCTTGGTGTCATCAGCGAATTTGGCGATCCGACTGACGATGCCACCGTCGATATCATTTATGTAAATGGTAAACAACAGTGGCCCCAAAACGGGGGGGGAGAGAGAGAGAGAGAGAGAGAGAGAGAGAGAGAGAGAGAGAGAGAGAGTTACAAGGAGTTACAAGGAAAAGAAGTACCTCAAAAGGCCTTGCCGCCCATACCGAGGAGGTACCAATGGCAACGGGAGCCAGGGAAAATTTTGTAAAAGTTATTTTTCTTTCAACTATCCACGCAAGTAGTAGAAAACTGGATAGAAAAGTAGAAGGCTCTCTCCCACCCTCCGCTCCCTCCCTGCCAGAGGCAGGTACGGAAAAAGGTTTGAAGAAAATACCTTGACCCTGGAAAAGTAGCAGGAAATTTTACAGGAAAGTGGAGAATATATAAATAGCTCTATATTACCTGCTCACAGACACCTTGCTCACACCCGTGCAAGCGAACTCCTGCAGAGTTTTCTTATGTTTTAATCTTAAACTATCAACGTGTTAAAGTAATTCCCACATATACTAGTCCTAAATCGTTTCAAATCCAACTTCTAACCATTGTTGCGAGTTGGGTTATCATTTGAACTAAACATGCTTCTAAAATCGACATCTTTGAACCCGCGTCACGTAAGCGTCGATTGTAGCCTATATGCCTAACGAAAGGGATTAACTTTGTGGCATTTTTCGCCAGTTTCCAATCCACCTACCTACTTCCCCACCAATACCCAGCGCGCGCACTTCGGCCATTAGCCGGCGGTGAGGTACCTTATCAAAGGCCTTCTAATCAATCGCCCTACTCTTATCATACTCACTCAACATGACATAGAAAAACTCGAGCATGATGGTGAGACACGACCTATGCCGTCTAAACCCATGTTGGAGTCCCCAAGTAGCTTGTAGGAATCCAAATGGTCAACAATCCTACTCGCTATTATCCCCTCTAAATATTTACCTACAACTGAAGTTAAATGGTGTTATTTATAGAGGTTCCAAGCCTCTCTTCCCACGCATGAGATAGCAGTAGCTTCCTAATCGTAACAGTAGAGAAAAAGACAATACTAAAAGTTTTTTTTTTTTTTCAGTCAGAGGAGAACATCCCTAACCTAAGCTAAAAGGACAGAGTGGGATGGGAAGGGGTCCTAGTAACCCACGGGACAGGTTTGTACAACAGACTTCACCCGCCCTCCCGAAAGAGAGAGAACCTAAAGGAATTGGCAGCCAATTTCTCTAGAATCCCACGACTCGGGACGGGAGGGCTGTCACACCCCAAGTATAAAGTTTACAACACCCAGAAGGAACGTGCATAACCTTTATACCCCCTGCGGAGCGAGAGAGAGAGAGAGAGAGAGAGAGAGAGATCCATGTTAGAGTGTATCACTTTATTTCCAGCTTTGAAACTGTTGATGCCCATATTTAGAGTATAAGTCACTATAAGGCACATTTTTTCCTTAACTGTGGGTATGTGATCATAAACACCATTATCCCTGTATACGCTGTGATGATCCTGGCATTTGTACAGCCTTTTATTTTGTATTTATGCACATTTATGAGTAGACTATATCATATTTTAAATTATTTTTTTTAAATTTACATCTTATTTTAGTTACCTCTTGAATTTTTTTACCTATTAATTAATATTTAACTCTGTATTCGTTGTGATGATCGTGCTATTTTTGTTTTATGGTTTTTTTTTTTATTTATGCCCATTTATGAGTATATCGTATTTTAAAAGATTTTTAAAATTGTACTTTCTATTTCTTTCCCCTTGAAATTTTTTTTCATTAATGATTATTTAACACTCTACATATACGTTGTGATGAGCGTGGTATTTATAGTCTTTTTATTATTATTTGTGCCCATTTATGAGTATATCGTATTATAAATTACTTTTTCAAATTTTACTGTTTCTTAGTTACCCCTTGAAATATTTTTTCATTAAATATTATCTAACTCTGTATACGTTCTGATGATCGTGGTATTTATAGTTTTATATTTTTCTTTTTTCTTGTATTTCTGCCCACTTATGGGTATATCGTATTTTAATTTTTTTTTTAATTTTTATTTTAATTACCCGTTGAAAAAATTTTCTTCTCCATTAATTAATGTTTAACCTTCTATACTCGTATGTTGTGATGATCGTGGTATTCATACAGTCTTATTTTTTTATTATTAATATTTTGCCCATTTCTGAGTATATCATATTTTAAATTATTTTTAATATTTTACTTTTTATTTTAGTTATCACTTCAATTTTTTTTTGTTTTTTTTCCATTAAACAAGTTTTAATTTTAAATGATTTTTTAAATTTTACTTTTTATTTGAGTTAACGTTTGAATTATATTATAAACCTGTCAGCTTCAATTACACGTTATAGAAAAATTCCTCCTCTTTAGAATAATAACTGATTTTGTGTATGTACTCTTTATAGTTTTTTAGTTATTTGCGTTTAAATAAGCACGGGTCGAAAACCACAAATTCTAAAAATATTCATAGATAGTTCGTTACTGAAGTCAATTGACCGACATATATATTATATAATATATACCTATTGAAAGCTCCTCAAAATCTCTCTCAGATACAGTATTTAAAATTTAAAATATTATTTTAAAAAGGAGTAAATACTCAAAAGTCAATTTTCAAAAAAGAAATGGTCGTAAAATAATAAATGTTTAACATCGTGAGTTTATTTTTATACCCTTACGTAGACGAAGTACAGCTGCATATATACTAAAAATTTCAAGTTTATACCTGTCTTAGTTTTTATTTCAGGATGTCATGAGCATTATCTTCAAGTTACATTTTGCAGTGCAGGCTGAAGTCTGGGTTTTTTAAAATTTCGTACGGGACAGACGCTTATAGACGGTGAACGAAAAATGTCACATCTTCCACATATATCATATATAACATTCCTATAAGATAGGATTAGTAAAAAAAAATTATTTTTATTTCCTAATGACTTAATAGTTAAGAAACTAAATCCCGATAAAATAAGAAATCTAGAACGGAGGACTTTGAATTTTATATTAGTGCGTAGGCAATTATCTCATCTATATATGGTATGAAATTCGTGTTTATGCCTTACATACGTATTGTTCTGCTAATATTTGAAGAACAATGTTCGTATGAATCTGAAGTTTTAGGCATTTTTAGGCATAAATTGAAATTTGCGAGAAAATTTCCTCACGAAGACTAGCTTTTTAATCAAGTATACCATATTAAAGGCCAAACAAATCCCTATCATATTACATATATTTTAATTTCGGGGGTTAGAATCCCTCCCCCTAACATTATCAGAAAGAATGTCTGAAAAGTGTGACAGTAGCTTCTTTATATTTCTTTTTAAGATGATACAGTGATATTTTCACAACAATAAGTCCAACCTAAGTGGGTCTATATATTTTGTAGCATGGTGTGACAGTATTTAAGTTAAAGCCATATCTCTTATGATTAAAATGAATTAGGCGTCATTAGGCTTAATGTTTAATTGCATAAATTACATTCAAAAGTTCACATCTATTTTTAAGCCCGTGTTCATAGTTAGCTATACAGGGTGTTTCAGGAGGAAAGGTCAATACTTCGGGAGGTGATAGTATCGGTCATTGTGAGAAAAAAAGTTCATATGAACATGTGTCTAATTCTGAATGGTTACGGAGATAGAGCTGTTTGAATCCACAAATACAAAAGCATTGTTAATGGTAATCAAGAAAGAGAAACCAATTACTGTTTCTAACATTTAATGTTTAAACATTGGCATTTTGAATGGTATCAGATACAGAAATGACAAATTTGTTACAGTTTACAATACGTTTCCGAAAATCCCACCGTCAACCTCAATGCACTTTGCAACTCGTGTGCGAAGATCGCGTGTTGTTCGTCTGAGTTGATCTTGACGTTCCTTTATGCGGGCAGCAGCATTCAAAATGCGCGCGAGCAATTCGTCTCGCGTATCCACCTTTCTTTTGTAAACTTGACTTTTCATCCACCCCCACAAACAATAATCTAACGGAGAGAGGTCTGGAGACCTTGGTGGCCATTGAATGGGACCACCGCGGGGGGAGGAAGAGCTGCGCGCGCATCAGATTCAAACAGCTCTATCTCCGTAACCATTCAGAATTAGACATGTTCATATGAACTTTTTTCTCACAATGACCGATACTATCACCTCCCGAAATATTGACCTTTCCTCCTGAAACACCCTGTATACTTTGCAAGAAGACTGGTTGGGTTAAGCTTATATATATAACCTTGTTTTGCTTCCTCCCGAATTGTTCATTCTGACGAAGGTCAAGCTTGTCACTTCACCTTAGACCTACAATTTAACGTGGACTCCCAACCATGCACCACCAGCAGCCTTGGGTCTCAACCACTAGGCTACCCAGGGTACCCATTTATCTACTAACCAATTTTTATTGTGTGGAAGGATGAACAGCTGCGTTTGCTGCGCCCCGCCTGCCGTCACCGGGTCTCGATCCCGGGGCCGATGGAGTCGTCGTCAGCGACGCTACTGTAGTCTATTGTTTTTTTTTAAAGAAGATAATGTTTAATAAGAAATCAATGGTTGGTTTATAAGAATTTAATAATGTTTTGTTTCATGACGCTCACTGGCTCAAGCGGTCTACCCGCATTAGGCCTGTTCAAAAATCAATTTCTTCTTATTTTCATAGGTTTCTGTACATTTTCCCATGCTTTTTGACCTGAAAAAGCCGAAAATCACAACTATTTTGACCTAGGATGTTGGGAAGCATTGCCGCATGGAGCTTTAAATTTTCTGCCTTGAAATCGGCCAAAGCGCCAATTCCGGGGTCCCTTGAATTATGTTTTGCACTTTAACTTTTGATCTAAACAAGATAGAGCAACAAATTAGGTATCAAATGAAAGAGCATAAAATTAATAAAATAATAATAATAATAATAATAATAATAATAATAAATAAATAATAATTAATAATAATAATAATTATAAATAATAATAATTATCTATCATTTTTCAGGAAACAACAGAAACTCAATCAGAATCTAGAAAACCATCTACAAGTTACAACTTCACAATGGCATTAAGCAAGGAGCTGAGGGAGCTCCGTGGGCGCACAGTTGATATCTCAGAACCTCCAGGTACTGTCCACAGGCAGGTGTCAACTGGGCCATCTACCAGATCTCTCACTGAAACTTTCCTGGTTGGATACCCTTCAGCTTTTATCAGTGGTTCCCAGCTTCCCACCAACAGACAGGCGTTCCAGTATTTCCTTAATCTTCAGAATTTACCGGAAAATGCAGGGAGGCCCATGGTTCAAGACCTTGCATATGAAACAGTTGAATCTATCATCCGATTCTGGCAGATGGCTAGGATCAAGACAATGACCAAGTACAACGCAATGAAGCTCTTCATGAAACTACATGAGAAACATCGTGCTCTGGTGAAAAGCAAAGGAAGAGCAAGTAACCCTGGAGGAAAAAGAGGAGCATTTGTACTGGAATTAGACAGCCTGTTCGATATAGGAGCTCCAGATGCAATCCAGGAAATACAGAACAACAGACTGTTATCCAGAGAGAAGAAAGATGAGGATATCAGGTTCTACGAAGACCAAAAGACTGAGAGGAAAGGTCATATGTCTGGTCATGACAAGATTTTTGAGACAAGATCCCTGCAGCAAGCAGCGAGGAATGAAAGACTGCAGCATAGACAAGAACAAGGTAAAACTAATTACTTTGAACGTTACAAAAAGTTTTAAGTTTTACTCCATTGCGATATTTAGCATGTACTTAACAATTACTGTCTTAACATGTTGTACTATTTTACAGCTGCAGCAGAACAAGAGGCAGTTGTTCATGTGGATGACATTACCTGGGGTGACTCAACTGACAACGACGCTAACACAGAGGACATGGATTACCATCAGCCTCGTCCTGGATGTTCTCACCATCAAGACACTGTGACTAGTGTGACTTTGACGTTTCCAAGGAAGGTCATGGAATGTGATGTCATCTGCAATACAGCTGATCGTCTTGGTTTATCAGACAATCAAGTTACTGCCATGGTTTCTGCCACCTTGAAAGCTGGAGGGGCTGATCTGGATAACTTCGTCATCTCAACCTCAACAACACGTCGCAACAGAATGCTGTCCAGGTATAATATCAGCCAGAGTCACATGTCCAAGTTTTGTGAAAACCCCCCACAGTACGCTGCCTTACACTGGGATGGACAGTTGCTCAAAGATGTCTTGGGCATTGAACCTGGAAGTACCTCAGAGACTTTAGCTGTGCTAGTGTCTGGTCCACCTTCATACACTGAAGGAAAGTTATTGGGAGTACCTGTCATCGACAATTCTTCTGGCACAGCTCAGGCTGAGGCTTCAATGGATTTACTGGAGACATGGGAACTTACGGATAATGTTACTGCCCTTGTTTTTGACACTACATCCAGTAACAGTGGAGTTCACAGAGGAGCTGCCAAACTGCTAGAGAAAATGCTGAACGAAAAGGTGTTTTATCTGGCCTGTCGACATCACATCCTGGAAATCCTAGTAGGAGCAGTTTGGGAGAAGCTGTTTGGGAAGGTGAAGGGGCCAGATAATCCCTGGTTTGAGCATCTGAAGGATGTTTGGACGGACTTGTCCAAGGAAAACCCAAAGATGCTGGCTATCAACAGCAAATGGCTGAAGGAAAAGAAGAAGAACAGTGAAGAAATACTCCAAGACATTCTAACAGCAGAAAGGCTTCCAAGAGCCGACTACAGGGAAATGGCTGAACTGACAGTCATTGTTCTTGGAGGAACGCCTCCTCGAGGTATTCACTGGAGTCGACCAGGCGCCATTCATCAGGCCAGATGGATGGCCAGAAACCTGTACTCCATGAAAATGCTGATGTTTGCAGATCAACTTGAGTACGACGAAGACACTGTATCAAAGCTGGAAAGACTCAACACCTTCCTTGCGCTGTTCTACACTCCTGTATGGATGATGTCAATGTCTGCTGCAGATGCTCCCGTGAATGATCTAAGTCTAATCCAGGACATGTTGAAGTACAAGAAAACTGACCCAGAGCTTGCTGATGCAGTACTTAATAAGATGGAAAACCACAAATGGTACCTGACGCAGGAAGTCGTGCCATTTGCCCTGTTCAGCAGTAGATTGAGTGACACATTGAAGCACGACATTGCTGCCCAGTTACATGCCACTGAGAAGCCAGACAGCTTCAGAACAGGAAAGCCTCTATTCCAGAGAGTCACAGCTAAGACCACCCTGGTTGATCTCATTGGCCCAGAATCACATTTCCTGCTGGACACACTGAACATTGGATCCGAGTGGCTTCTGGAACCTGTCACGTCTTGGCCACAGAATGAGGACTACAGAAAAGCGTTGGACTATGTTAAGAATCTGAAAGCGGTGAATGACATTGCTGAACGTGGTGTCAAGATGATGAGCGACTTTGCAAATGTCATAACAACAGGTGCCAAGCAAAGGGACTATCTCCTTCAAGCTGTGGAGTTCAACAGACGCCGCTTTGACAGCTTCAAGAAACAAACTCTCAACAACTGACTGTGTAAATGTCATTATGAAATTAATTATCATGTAATGCTTTCACTTCTTGATCGATTAGACTTGTGACAAAATGTTAATCTCAAATTTGTGTCATGAATAAGGCGCCTTGTCTGCCTTGAGTGTGAGAAAACGAATTTTGTGATATTTCTGAAATCTTTGTATGTACCAATGTGCCATTTCTTGTTCCAAGACTATCATAATTGTATAAGTTAGAAAGAGGATTAAAAACACTTTAATTTGGTGCCTATTTTGTTGCTCTATCTTGTTTAGATAAAAAGTTATAGTGCAAAACATGATTCAAGGGACCCCGGAACTGGTGCTTTTGGCCGATTTCAAGGCAGAAAACTTAAAGCTCCATGCGGCAATGCTTCCCAACAACCTAGGTCAAAATGGTTGTGATTTTCGGCCTTTTCAGGTCAAAAAGCATGGGAAAAAGTACAGAAACCTATGAAAATAAGAAAAAGTTGATTTTTGAACAGGGCTAACCCGCATCCATATAAAGACACAGAGAAAACGAATGATAATAGTAAGAAAAGGAGAATGATGAAAAGAAAGCGAAGAGTAGAAGGGCAGTGTTTTTTTTATATAAATCACGACACTACCCACTACACCACCGAGTGTGTGTGTAATATATATTATATATATATATATATATATATATATATACACCTTACCTCACAACCTTACAAAGGTTCCGCGCGATGATTTCTCATTTCGCGAAGGTCAAGCTTGTCGCCCCTATATATATATATATATATATATATATATATATATATATATATACAGGGTGTCCCATAAGTCCGGCATCATAGGAGAAATTCATATTTTTCTATTTCTACAAACCATAATTCATATTTTTCTTATGCTCGGGATGCCAATTTCCCGTTCACCATTCTGTTCAGTGACGAGGCTGTTTTTTATGGAAATGGTGAGGTAAATCGACAGAACACCCGCTACTGGTCTCAAAACAACCCTCACTGGTATACCTCTTCAAAGGAACACGGCGCATCTCGGGTGATGGTATGGTGTGGCATTTGGAAGGATCACATCATAGGCCCCCTCTTTTTCGATGAACATGTCACTGGAGGCACCTACCTACGTATGCTCAAGGAAGAAACATTTCCCAGTGTCTTGAACGAAGAAGGAAATTTCCCAACATGGTTCCAGCAAGACGGCGCTCCTGCACATTACAGCAACCAAGTAAGGGAATACCTGTACCAACAATTCCCTGGTCATTGGATAGGACGTCGAGGGCCTGTGGAATGGCTAGCTAGAAGCCCGGATTTCACGTCACTAGATTTTTATCTCTGGGGCCACTTGAAAGCGCTGGTATACGCAGAGAAAATTAGGAGTGTTGAACATTTGCGGCAGCGCATTATTGGGGCATGTAACACCATTACTCCTGACATCATTCACCGTGTGCTTGCTGACTGGGTATCACGTCTAAATTTGTGTATTGAAAACAATGGTGGACATATTGAGCACGTTCTGTAAATAAAAGCTTTTGTTTTGCCTTTTTTTATTATTTCCTATGATGCCGGACTTATGGGACACCCTGTATATATATATATATATATATGTATATATATATATATATGTATATATATATATATATATATACTGTATTAGGGTGTCACTTATTTTTCAACTTTTAAGTTTCCGGGCTCTGACCCAATCAAAGTATGCCATATGATGTAAAAACAGTGTACAAAGTTTTATTGAGATATTTTAATATTTAGAGGTCGCTCAACGGCTTCGAAGTATTGGATACGAGATTCTCAGAAAGTGTGAATATAAACAATTTCTAAATGTATTTAAACAATTTATTATGTTCCTACATTAGCAGGAAGTGCACAAGACATTATCGTAATATTAAGATAAAGTACATTAACATCAGACAGTAGCGTAATTATTATGATTAATCATTATTTCCACTCAAGGTATGCTTTTGTACCCATGTGCAATGCTTGCCATGGTCTTCAACAACCTGGAGAAGAAACTGGAGTTGTTCTTCATCTTTGGTTAGGTATCCAGAAAAATCCTGGATGAGAGCAACTCCACGTTCAGCGAAGTTATTTGTTACAGTTAGAGTTTTTACAGTCTCTTTCGCAGTATGGTAATGGGTATCCTCTTCCCATTGCTCAGCAGTTTTCTCCAAGAATTCATCTGGGCGGCTGAGTTTCGTGAACAATGATTTTGTGTATTTTGTTACAAAGTTTTCCAAGCTTTTTTCTTTCACAGTATCCAGGTCAACAACCACACGCTTTGGAGGGTTCTCTTGTCCATCAACACTAGTAATAGATATGACCATGCGATTTTTGATATCAGGGAGGACATAGTCATCAAAAAAAGCAAGACCCACCAGCTCTTCAGACAAATACCATAAATGAGCTGCCATCTTCTGTGAAGTTACCATGGCAATGCGTGGATGGATGTTTGAATACTTTATTAGTGACTGTAGGAGATGAAGGTCATTTTGGGGAGCACTAATGGCGCAAGGGCACGTGGTCTAAGCTTTCACGGTTCTAGGACAACTCATACATAGGACAACTCATACATAGGACAACTCATACATAGGACAACTCATACATAGGACAACTCATACATAGGACAACTCATACATAGGACCAGAAAAAAAAATGAAAACATTTATTTTGCAAAATTAAAAATTAAATTTAAACATTTAGAATTCATGCAAGTTATTAATGAAAACATTTTGAAATGAAAACATTTATTTTTAAAATTAATGAAAACATTTATTTTGTAAAATTAAAAATTAGATTTAAACATTTAAAATTCATGCAAGTTATATATATATATGCCCAGTTAGGTTCATTGAATGCCCGGTTAGGTCAACTGAATACCCGGTTGGGTTCATTGAATGCCCAGTTAGGTCAACTGTACGCCCTTGATGATTGGTTAGGTTTAGTCGTGATATTTTCGTTAAAACTAACGAAAATATCACGACTAAACCTAACCAATCGTCAAGTGCGTACAGTTGACCTAACCGGGCATTCAAATTTTATCCTATGTAAATAATGGTTCTCTATTTATTATATGTTTGCAATAAATAATAAATTTGTTGTTATTGTTTTCTTATCTTATTTTGGTTAATTTGCAGAGTTTAAACTTTCGGGGTGGATATACATGAAAAGATCAACATTGGGGTGGTAATTGATGAAGAGAGTATGAGTTGTCCTAGGTATGAGTTGTCCTCGGTATGAGTTGTCCGGTATAAGTTGTCCGGATATGTGTTGTCCTGGTATGAGCTGTCCGATCACGAGCTTTCACATAGATGCATACAAAAATGCAAAAGTCGCGAAGTCCTCTTTCCTCACGGTTTGTTAAATTAAATTGTGATCTGAACATCCAAATCTTTAAGGAATAGATTGCCTTTGACATCCATCGTGCCTGATGTATCGCTCCGGGAGCATGAAAAACTACACCACGATTAGAGACAGCACCAAGAAACATACATGCCAGTTCAAGTAGCTCCTTATAGTCATCTCGCGGGATTTTTGTAGTCATTGCAGATTCAGAGAAGCTAATGAGACTTTCCTTTACATCATCGACAGCAGAAGTGGGAATTTCATCAGTGGTGGAGTCTTCATACCGCTTTGGATCAAGATCGTCCCACTTTCCTTGAAATCTCTTAAAACGTTGGACATCTGTAGCTAATGTGGGGTCCATGCATTCTTTAAAAGCTGCTGCAGCCAAAAGTTCGATGATGTGATGTCTGCAGGCCAGATGGAGTAGGTCACGTTTCAGCATCTGCTGTAAAATAACGCAAGTTCCAGCCATTAGACCAGTATTGGAGCTAGTTGTATCGAAGGATATAGCTTGGACCTTTTCTTCAATATCCCACTTACGGAGAGCTTCAATGACAGCTGCAGCTTGTGCTTTCCCAGTTCCAGATATGAGCTTTGGAACGCCAAGAAGCTGCTGTACTTCCTGACCTGTTACTATGACAGGTAGACGATCAATTTTTTCTTTCCAGTAATTTCCGGTAATAATTTATCATCCCAGTGTACAGTAAGAGGTACATTCGGCTTAAAGTTTTTCATGATGGTCATAGAGAGTGCCTCCCTTTGCTTCTTTCGTTCACGTCGGATGGTCTCTCGATTCACAGCAAGATCAGGGATACCATGGCTGAGATTTTTCGCAGTCTCCGCAATAATCATAGTAGCAGCACGATCAGATACTTTACAGCGATCTAGAACTGCTGTGAGACCAGGCGTGATGACTTCTTTTCTTCCCGGCTTGAAAGGGGGTTTCTGCCTACTTGTTCCAGGAACAGCTTCAGGTTCTGATTCCTCTTCCTCAAACATCGATGAAATGCTGCTCTCTACTGTAACAGAATCTAACAATGACTCCTTGCTTTGTTCTGCCTTTCGCTTTCGACTTTGTTCGTTCAACACACGTTTCTCCTTCTTTGCCTCCTTCTGATGTAGCACAATATCAACATAAGACCTTGTTCCACGACGGCCTTTTTCACGACGCTGAGCAATGAGAAACGGCTTATCTTCCTCCATTTTGATTATGTCGAGGACATTTGCATGAGCGATATCAAAGAGGTCGTGAAAACAGTCCTTGAACATGCTCTCATTCTTAGCCTGTACTTCTGTCTGGCGGGATGCATTTTTCTTCAATGCTTTCCATCGTGAGAAGAGTTTTTCCAGTTTTCTGATTGTGTCCTGTTTGTGTTGAGTTGGAATTCGGGCACGATTCCAAAACTCCTCAATTTTTTCAATTGTCATTGACGAAGCCTCTCTTATCGTCTTCTTTTTTTATATGTAAATGAAGGAAAAAGGACAGAGCCTGAAGATTTGATAGCAATTTACCACCTCTAATATCATTCTCACACTTGTCAATCAAGTAAACCTTAGATTTCTTTCGAGTCTCCATCATTAGATAATAAATGTATTTTGATATATAAACTTACACCTGAAAATAAAAATAAGTGTTATAGTTATTATGCAGTACAAAACACTAATACACACATATCCTACTATTAAGACTAAAATAACACACACTAATGCAAACACATCCTACCATTAAGGTGACTGAAATGATACTGGGGTGAGGCATAGAAAGGAAGCACATTTCAATTTAGGAAAAGTAACGACGCTTCATCAAAATTTTAATAGCCTTGAGCGACCTCTAAATATTAATATTTTCTCATGAAACTTCATAATTAGCGTTTTTACATGCAAAGACACATTTTTAGAAGGTCAGACCGAAACGTCTACATGGTTCATTTCTTACCATACAATTAAGTGACACCCTAATATATATATATATATAATATATATATATTGTGTGTGTGTGTGTGTGTGTGCCAGATGATTTTTTTTTTTAAGGTTGGTTAGGAAATATATATAACTGCATAATTATATCTTCAGAGGTGGAAAATAAGTTTTTTTTTAGTTTTAGTGAAGAGGGCTTTTTTTATGTCATTATATCTGATGGTGTATTGTTGTCGATATGTATGTATGATTTTCATCCATTTTTGTATGATTGGCTTCAAAGGGTTGATCTGAGTAGTATAGCCGCAAAAGGGGAGAGTGCAGGAATGCTGCAAATTATTACGTAATGTTGCAAAGGGGATGGGGGTGCTGCAAAAGGGGGTGGAGGGGTTATGCAACAACTCAATGTTGCAAATGTGGGTGGGGTTTTGCAAATGGGGGTAGGGTGTTGCAAAAAAGAGGGGGTGCGGGGGTGCTGCAAGTGCAACAAGGGGTCATGAAACTTGGAGGGGGCGTTATCCCCCAAGAGAAAGGAGGAGAGAAAGGAGGAGAGGTGTTCACCTGGCAGGAGCCAAGTGCATATTAAGACTTCAGCCGAGTAGGCGTTGTCTTATAGGCTCCTAATCAGCCAGTTGGCTTAGAAGGAGCCAAGGGGGGAGGGGTACACTGAAAGGGGGGGAGAGAGAGAGAGAGAGAGAGAGAGAGAGAGAGAGTATCGGCCTTTGTTGTCAACCCCAAAATGGGATTGCAAGGGCATGCAACTTGGAGGCGGAGTTCTCCCCCAAGCTATTCTCCCAAAGGGGTATACCTAACCTAAGAGGCCTCTAAGGGTGGGAATGGGTTTTCTCACCACCCAAAGGGCCAGAAAGAGAAAGGACCAGAGATCCTTGTTCGGCTGGGAGCCGAGCTTGTATGACTCCGTCGGCCGCCTCTCGCTCTTTTATAGACCTCTAATCCGTCATTTGGCTGAGTTGCCAGATAGCGCCATGTATTTAATTCCAATAGAAGGCGGAGTTGCCAGTTTGTGCTATATATTTAATTAATTCATATATTAATCGAAGACTGAGTTGACAGATAGCAATATTTATTAAATTAAACCATATATTAATCATCCATTTAAATACCACAATATATTTATATGATGGTAGTTAATCAATACAGATGAATCTTCTTAATTCCAACAATTAAAAGAAATTCTGTTTATTAAATAAATAATTTAAACACACGCTCTTTACACAATAAATCACTTAATTCCTATTTTTATTATTAATATCACAATTTAAGTCACGAATAACAGTGGGAAAGGAAAAGATAACTTACGAAGATAGGTGAAACAAACGACAATTCAAAACACACGGTCGTCCCACCTCCTCCCTCATTCCCCCCAATCTTCTCACCCCATCTGTGCTTGTATATATATATATATAATAAACGAATGAACAACTCGTGCACACACACACACACACACACACGCCTCTGTACATATCATGTGAATGAAAATCAGAAAAAAATGCCAAACGTATATTAATTTAAATCAAATGAAGCTAAACGTATATTAATTTAAAACAAATTAATTTTCTCCTTTTAAGAGAATCAATTATTATAAGAAATTAATTATTCAATATAAGAAATTAATCATTAAACGCTGTTTTTTTCTTTCACGAGGAAAGGATTTCCGACAATCTGGGTCAACTCAAAACACGCGGTCGTCCTCCCTCCTCCCTCATTCCCCCCAAACTGCTCACCCCATCTGTGCTGGTATATATATATATAATAAACGAATGAACAGCTCGTGAACACACACACACACACACACACACACAGACAGGAGGGAAGGATTCCCGGCTCGAATCGTTTACCCTGAAGCCTTTTTGAGGTAGGACGCTAACGTATAATCGTCAAAATATTAGTTCAGACGAAATACACACAAATGAACAACTTTCTCCTTACCTTATATATATATATATATACACACACACAAAGAATCATAATAACCGTGTCTATTTAATTTTGTCATTCCTTATATATATATATATATATATATATATATATATATATATAAACGGATTTTCACCTTAAAGTGAATTAAAACAATATTAACATTAAAAAAAATCACTAAACAATTGGCTTAGCAAAAGAAATCGTCCCATTAAAATCCTCAAATCTATACACACACACACACACACACACACACACGCCTATGTATATATTATGTGAATGAAAATCAGAAAAAATGCCAAAAATATATTAATTTAAAACAAATAAATTTTCTCCTTTTAAGAGAATCAATTATTAACAATATAAGAAATTAATTATTAAACGCTGTTTTATTTACTTTCTTTCACGAGGAGTCGAGCGAAGGATTCCCGAGAATCTGGGTCAACTCGAATCACACCTGTTTACCCTGAGGCCTTTTTGAAAGGAACCTGGGTCAACTTGTCCTCTCTGTCTCTGGAATCCTTCACTCGACTCCTTCAATTTGATCCCTTGCTTTTAATCTATATAAAATTATATTTTATTACATGCATTCATTATTTCTCTTTACTTGCAAATTTGTGTGGCATCATGCCAAAAATATATTAATTTAAAGCAAATAAATTTTCTCCTTTTAAGATAATCAATTATTAACAATATAAGAAATTAATTATTAAACGCTGTTTTATTTACTTTCTTTCACGAGTGAGTGGAGCAGAAACGAATCACACGTGTTTACCCCGAGGCCTTTTTGAAAGGTACGATCGGACGCGAAGGAATTTGGTTCGAACTTCCTCTCTCGAAGCAAATGTATACCTTTTATATAAAAAAATGTTTTATCAACGCCGTTATTTACACGTAATTTGTATGGTGTCATATTCTTAGATAACATCTCTGTTATTTAATTGGAAAGATATACACACAATTATATTAAATAATAAACAGCAAAAGAAATAAACATGCGGGTGCATGAGGTGGGTCGGGGGCAAACCTGAAAGTACTAACAATTGAATGTAATCCAGTGTTTTCTGCATAAACGTCTGCAGAAAGATATGAGATCGTGGGTTCGACTCCCGATTACTAGACGCGTATCTCTCACGATTCCTAGTTAATGTTTTCAATGATGTAATTACATGTTTTCTGTATAAACATCTGCAAAAAGAACAGCTTCAGAGTACATTTACACCATGCGTACACTTATCTCGTGTACACAGTTAAGACCTACAGTTTAATGTGGAAACCGAATCAGAAATACATCTCGTCAGGGAATCATTGCTCACTCTTTCACATCATCTCGCTGATTTGCTCAGTTTGACAATGGTTAAACTTTTCATTCCGGCCTTAGACCTACAGTTTAACGTGGAAACCGAATCAGAAATACATCTCGTCAGGGAATCATTGCTCATCTTTCACATCATCTCGCTGATTTGTTCATTTTGACAATGGTTAAGCTTTTCACTTCGACCTTAGACCTACAGTTTTAACGTGGATTCAGAAATACATCTCGTCAGGGAATGATTGCTCATTATTTCATCGAGATAATTAAAGATCATATACAGGACCTGCATTGTCTATAAGATCTGTGACGCGTGCAGCATTCAGAAGATGTGAACAGCTGTTCTGTGGATCAGTTCAAGAAATACATCTCGTCAGGGAATCATTGCTCACTCTTTCACATCATCTCGCTGATTTGCTCATTTTGACAATGGTTAAGCTTTTCATTCCGGCCTTAGACCTACAGTTTAACGTGGAAACCGAATCAGAAATACATCTCGTCAGGGAATCATTGCTCACTCTTTCACATCATCTCGCTGATTTGTTCATTTTGACAATGGTTAAGCTTTTCACTCCGACCTTAGACCTACAGTTTTAACGTTGATTCAGAAATACATCTCGTCAGGGAATGATTGCTCATTATTTCATCGAGATAATTAAAGATCATATACAGGACCTGCATTGTCTATAAGATCTGTGACGCGTGCAGCATTCAGAAGATGTGAACAGCTGTTCTGTGGATCAGTTCAAGAAATACATCTCGTCAGGGAATCATTGCTCACTCTTTCACATCATCTCGCTGATTTGCTCATTTTGACAATGGTTAAGCTTTTCATTCCGGCCTTAGACCTACAGTTTAACGTGGAAACCGAATCAGAAATACATCTCGTCAGGGAATCATTGCTCACTCTTTCACATCATCTCGCTGATTTGTTCATTTTGACAATGGTTAAGCTTTTCACTCCGACCTTAGACCTACAGTTTTAACGTTGATTCAGAAATACATCTCGTCAGGGAATGATTGCTCATTATTTCATCGAGATAATTAAAGATCATATACAGGACCTGCATTGTCTATAAGATCTGTGGCGCGTGCAGCATTCAGAAGATGTGAACAGCTGTTCTGTGGATCAGTTCAAGAAATACATCTCGTCAGGGAATCGTTGCTCACTCTTCCACATTTCAACATAACAGGATTATTTGATTATTGAACCGGATTTAAAATAACATGATCATTTGATCCGGGTGTAGTATGGCTGCAAAACATGCTAATGCACGATTTTTCTCTTTAGTAATAATAATAATAACAAATAGCTCTTCCCCGAATTGTAACAACGGTTAAGGTTTTCACTCCGCCTTAGACCCACAGTTTAACGTGGAAACCGAATGCTCTTTTCTTTTTTAAAAATATAATTAAAGGAATGGATATATTTATAATTTCTTTATTATAAAATGTGGAACATGCAGTCTTCAGAAGATGTGAACATCTGCTCTGTGGATCAGTTCAAGAAATACATCTCCTCAGGGAGTCGTTGCACATCATAATTTCAACATAACAGGAACATTTGATTATTGAACCTGATTTAAAATAACAGGATCATTTGATCCGGCGGGTAGTATGGCTGCAAAACATGCTAATGCACGATTTTTCTCTTTAGTAATAATAATAACTAGCTCTTCCCCGAATTGTGAATTGTAACAACGGTTAAGGTTTTCACTCCGCCTTAGACCCAAAGTTTAACGTGGAAACCGAACGCTCTTTTCTTTTTTTAAAATATAATTAAAGGAATGGATATATTTAAAATTTCTTTATTATAAAATGTGGAATATTCAGTCTTCAGAAGATGTGAACATCTGCTCTGTGGATCAGTTGAAGAAATACATCTCGTCAGGGAGTCGTTGCTCACTCTTCCACGTCATAATTTCAACATAACAGGAACATTTGATTATTGAACGGATTTAAAATAACAGGATCATTTGATTATTGATCCGGGGGTAGTATGTCTGCAAAACATGGTAATGCACGATTTTTTCTATGTAGTAAATATATAGAAAATAAATATACATTTTGAATGATCAATTAAAAATAATAATAGTTTAAGAAATATGAACGAAGAACATGCATATAATCAAAAATATATCCGTCAATATAACAGTACAGGAGAAATATATATATATATATATATATATATATATATATATATATATATATATATACCCAATTATGGAGATATATAGAAAATAAATATACATTGGAATGATCAAAACTAAGAAATTATATAACCATCAACATAGCAGAAATATATGCACACAACTAAATAAATAAATACATACACTTTATCTTCTACCGCGCAAAATAAGAAATCGTATAGCCATCAATATATCAGAAATACACACACACACAAACACACACACACAGACACACACACACACAAATATGTTAAATATATACATACATTTCACTTTTTTCAAAATACTGAACTCGCACTTAACCGAGTCTACAATTACATCATTATTGCTCTGCATTACGCAGTATACGCGGTTTAATAATATTTCACCGCTTAAAGTATACGGAAACCTGTACTCGATATGAAGGGCTTTCATATCGTTCAGTACTATTTTTGTTCCCACTTTACAACCGGTTGGTAAGTTATCTTTAAATACGTCTAGAATACAATCAAAAGCAAGCACAAAGAGTTCATCGTTAGCCACATTATTAAACACAAGTTTATAAACACGCCTTTCCAATCGAGGGTTTATTTCTACCGACCCGAGCTTTTCAATCGTGAACTCATCTTCACTCAACATAGCGGCAATTGAAATAATCTTCTAAATCGTTACGACAACTGCTCGTTATATAAATCTCGGTTTTAATGTTTTAACACCCTGAATGCGCACCAGACAGTTCCAGTCAGGGTAAATTTCGTGAACTAGGCACATTTTATAACGGTTTTATTGTTTTACCACTCACCATTTCCACAAACTAAACGTCTTCACACTCCGGTGCACTATTTGAGAGAAACATATAACCATATTTTACCTTTTTATTTGACAGACGATACTCGTCTCTAAAGTCTGCTAAAAACTCACGCAGGGCACTAGCCACAACCTCATTACGAGCCTCATCATGATATACATTAATATAGTGATAAAAATACTTAAGATTGTCCATGATGCTAACATTTACTTTTTCAACTTAAGTGTACGAGTTAACAATAGACACATCAATGATTATATTCAAGACATATATTTAAAAACACGTGATAAATAAGTTAACGATTGAAATTATGTTAACACAAGAAATAACAGAAAACACAAGAAAAAACAAATGCTTAGATTTGGTGATCACAAACAACAGAAACCTAATACTTTAAAGAAAGCATTCTATTAAATACTTTTAGCCTATGTTCACGAATTAATACCGGTTTTAAAATAGATTCGAGACGAAGACCGTCTGGACTGATTTTATAGAAATTCAAGGATTCCAAGTTGATCACGAGAGAAGTTATGTAGTCATCTTCCATGCTGCAAAATCTCGTCGTTTGCCTGTCTGCTCAGAACACCGACAAGAGGTAAGATCGAATCCACATCAAAACAAAATTTTAGTCGCTAAAATAACAGCCTGAGCATTGTTCATGTTCTAAATTATCTTTGATTCGTTTTGGTAAAATTGAGTAAACTGCAGCCTTTGTTTCCTGATCAGAAACTCTCCGCCTTTTTCTGGTATGGTGCAAGGTTTCGTTGCAACCATATTCACTGCTCGAGTCTACTTCACAGTCGTTGTCTTCTAATCTAGATTTACACTCTTCACTAATGCATTCAATGGGTGAATAATCATCTTGGTTGATATTATTGACACCACAATCGAGAGGGCTCACTGGGGTAACGGACACTTCAGGTAATGGTGCGGGCGCTTGAGGTGGGTCGGGACAATCTCCTCAGGTTGCCCTTGTGAGAGGGAAAATATTGTGTGGAGGTAATTATGTGCTGCTTCTAAGTAAACAAAACGGGCTTTATGTAACACAGTGGCAACTAATAACACTGGGCAACACGTATTTTATTGAATGATATCTGACACTTGATTCTAGGTAATTTGGGTGCGCTGAATACGAATTTCAACTCGGTTTGGCTCTATCAGGTCCTGATTCTTGTCGACAGCCTATGTGCCATTTTTCAGATTTTTCAAATTAGGACTAAAAAATTAAGTCATGTGTTAAATTTTTTTTTCAAGTTTCATGAATACAAGCAGTTCAAACTACAGTAAAATTACATTATAACGATAGAAATGACTTAAAATAAAAAAACAAACAGATATGAAGCTTTCATTGTGGCAAAAATTTTCTTTTGTAAGACTTTCTAGCGTATTTGCTTGTTGATGGCAGGTCTCTTTTCAAGCACCAGCAGTAATCAGCCATCATGTGGGAATCCCAGCGGCCTTGGTACCGTTCCTCAATAATTTTGATATCTTGGTGGAATCTCTCCCCTTGTTCGTCACTTACATCACCTAAATTACTTGGAAATTGGTCAAGATGGCTATTCAAAAAATGCATTTTTATGCTCATATTGCAACCTAACTCTTTGTAGTCCCTTAAAAGTTTTTTACGATTTCTTCGTAGTTATCTGCCCTATAATTGCCTAAAAAGTTTTCTATCAAGTCCACGAATGAGAACCAGCCATTTTTTTCGCGTTCATTCATGACATTAGGAAAATTGCTGTCTTTAATCATTGTTCTTATTTGTGGACCGTCGAAAATTCCCGCCTTGATTTTTTCATAACTTAAACTTGGAAATTTTGAAGTTATGTATTTGAAACACTCGCCGTTCGTATCTAAAGCTTTTACATATTGTTTAATGAGGCCTAGTTTTATATGCAGAGGAGGAAATATGATTTTATCTCTGCTCACTAAAGGTGGATTAATTACGTTTTTTTCTCCGACAGTAAGTGATGTTCGTGCTGGCCAGATTTGTTTGAAATAATGTTCTTCCTTGGCTCTGCTGTCCCATAAGCAAAGGAAGCAGGGATATTTAGTATACCCTCCTTGTTGTCCTAGCAGAAAATTAACCATTTTTAAGTCAACACATATGATCCACTCGTGCTCCCTATATTTGATAAGATTTAAAACCTTTTCTATATGTTCATACTTTTCTTTTAATTTTGTTGAGTGCCCAATCGGTATCGAGCCGTATAGATTGCCATTATGCAACAACACACACTTAAGACTTCTTTTCGAACTGTCTAAAAACAAGCGCCAATCATTTGCATCGTAAGACTCAACCCCCATCTTCTTTAACAAACCAACTATGTCGCAGCAATATACTAAACTATCCTCTGTTCTAAAATATTTAACAAGTTCTTCTTCTCTTTTTCTGTAAAATGAAATGTATGTGTTTGAAGTAAGCAAGTTTTTCTCTTTAAGTCTTGAAGCTAAAATTTCCGCAGCCTTTTTTGGCAAATTTAGATCCCTTACAAGATCATTCAACTCGGCCTGGTTAAACTTTTGCGGATCGTTTTGACTTTCAAATACGCTGGGGTCAAAATCGGTGTCTGACTCCTCAAAGTGCATAACAATATTTTCAGGAACATCTTCAACTAATTCTTGAGTTGGCAGACCCTTAAATTTTGGAATGGGGATCTCATTTGAATGTAGCACAGGTCGTATCGCGGTGTCGAAATTTGGGTACTCGATACAATGTTTATTTTTCTTAGTGAAGCCCGAAGTCTTGAAAAGCAAAGGTAGCAATCGGTCTCGTGGTTAGTAGGCTCTCGCCACACCTGATATGGAAAAAAAATTGTAAAGCGTTAACAAAGCGACGAGAGACTTGTTTTTATGAATTTTATCAAAAGTTATCACCCAAACATTTAACATTTCTATGTGTTTCAACCTTATGCAATATTTGAGATTCTTATAAACATTTTCTGTAAATTTTTGTTTATGTACCTAAGTTACAATTACATTTAGGTAAGTTACAGTATACTAGTGATTAAATTACGTAGTTTTATGAAATCATAAACTTACCATCGGAACTCCAAAAGGTATTTTTGAATCCGAACCCTTCGTCCAATGTCGCAGTCTTTCAATGCATATAGTGCAGGCTTTATGTGTTACATATAAAAATATACATAATACAACAATACCATAACAATAGGTACAAATACCTAGATAAAAACCTAGTTGCATAATGTGTAACTGCAAAAAGACTTAGCGAGTATTGAGAAAAAAACCTTTTTATGAATACGACGAAAGAGGAGGGGTGTTGAGCAAAATCAGGACCTGATAGAGCAAAACCGAGTAAAAATTCGTGCTCAGCGCACCCAAATTACCTAGAAGTAACTGTCAAATCTAATTCAATAGACAAACATTTGAAATTTGTTCCCCAGTGTAATGATTTATGCAAAGATGCACCAGCTCTTCCGGAACGTCTGGATGCAATTTTACCGAGATATATATTTATCAACTTGTGTGCTTCAAACCCGTTTGGAACGTCAGATATCATGTTCACCACTTAGGAATTGGTCAAGGCAGAGAGAGCTAACTAACACGACTCCATCCTCTATTTCCAATCTTGTAATGAGTTAAAGTGAAAGTTTCGCCTGCCTTTATACAATGTCGTTCCAATTCGGCGAAAAGGAGTTAATTATTATTATTACTACACTGTAATTTGTACCACCCTATGTGTGTGTATATATATATATATATATATATATATTCCTTTATTTATTTAAAAAAAAAGAAAACAATGAACAAAACTCTCTCTCTCTTTCTTTATATATATATATATATATATATATATATATATATATATATATATACACACACACGAGATAGGTGTAAGCCTGGTGTGAATGAATTCTGTATTTAAAATGATTCTATAGTTTCATTGGTACGTTTTTATTTCCCACTAACTGTGTACACGAGATAAGGGTACGCATGGTGTAAATGAACTCTGAAGCTGTTCTTTTTGCAGATGTTTATACAGAAAACATGTAATTACATCATTGAAAACATTAACAAGGAATCGTGAGAGATACGCGTCTGGTAATCGGGAGTCGAACCCACGATCTCATATCTTTCTGCACACGTTTATACAGAAAACACTGGATTACATTCAATTGTTAGTACTTTCAGGTTTGACCCCGACCCACCTCATGCACCCGCATGTTTATTTCTTTTGCTGTTTATTATTTAATATAATTGTGTGTATATCTTTCCAATTAAATAACAGAGATGTTATCTAAGAATATGACACCATACAAATTACGTGTAAATAACGGCGTTGATAAAACATTTTTTTATATAAAAGGTATACATTTGCTTCGAGAGAGGAAGTTCGAACCAAATTCCTTCGCGTCCGATCGTACCTTTCAAAAAGGCCTCGGGGAAAACACGTGTGATTCGTTTCTGCTACACTCACTCGTGAAAGAAAGTAAATAAAACAGCGTTTAATAATTAATTTCTTATATTGTTAATAATTGATTATCTTAAAAGGAGAAAATTTATTTGCTTTAAATTAATATATTTTTGACATGATGCCACACAAATTTGCAAGTAAAGAGAAATAATGAATGCATTTAATAAAATATAATTTTATATAGATTAAAAGCAAGGGATCAAATTGAAGGAGTCGAGTGAAGGATTCCCGAGACAGAGAGGACAAGTTGACCCAGGTTCCTTTCAAAAAGGCCTCAGGGTAAATAGGTGTGATTCGAGTTGACCCAGATTCTCGGGAATCCTTCGCTCGACTCCTCGTGAAAGAAAGTAAATAAAACAGCGTTTAGTAATTAATTTCTTATATTGTTAATAAATAATTGATTCTCTTAAAAGGAGAAAATTTATTTGTTTTAAATTAATATATTTTTGGCATTTTTTGTGATTTTCAGTCACATAATATATACAGAGGCGTGTGTATGTGTGTGTGTGTGTGTGTGTGTGTGTGTGTGTGTGTATAGATTTGAGAATGTTAATGGAACGATTTCTTTTCCTAAGCCAATTGTTTAGTGATTTTTTAATGTTAATATTGTTTTAATTCACTTTAAGGTGAAAATCCGTATGTACAGTGCCCGCGAAAAGTATCCGATCACCCTGGAAATTTGTATTTTTTACATAAAAAACAATGTTTAAATGTATACTAACCTTATATTAGTATTTTGTCATCTGTCCTTTGGTTTGGATGACTTGTTCTAGACGTTTTGGCATGGATTTAATCAAGTTTTGACAAACTTCCACTTATATTTCCTTGCACCATACCTTTTTGATGGCTTCTTGTAATTTTTCGACTGAGCCAGTGTCATGGCATTCAACCTTATTTTTTATTATTAGCCACATATTTTCTATCGGATTGAGATCTGGACTATTACCAGGCCAATCCAAAATATCAAATTTATTGTCAGTAATCCATTTTGTCACTATTTTGGCCCTGTGACATGGTGCACCATCATGCATGTATGTTTTTGTCCTTTGGATTGCCATTGCCATTGGAAGTTTATCCTGTAGCATTGCTAAATACCGTGCACCATTCATAGTTGTGTTCTTCGGAAGAAAATATAGGTTTCCACGCCCATAGTAACCGAAACAACCCCAAACCATCACACTGGGAGGGTGTTTCATTGTCTTTAGGGTGTATTTAGGGTCCATCCTATTTGAGCCAATGGGCCGGCGAACCTTTTTTGGACAACTTCTGAATGTCAAAAATGTCGACTCATCACTAAATAAAACCTTCTTCCAGTCATCAACAGTCCAATGAATATATTTTTTACAAAATGCGACACGTTTTTTACGCATTTTTTCATTAATGAACGGTTTCTTAGCAGCATGGCGAGATGGTAATCCGAGTTCTTTTTGGAGCCGCTCCTGGATAGTTCGTTCAGAAACACCAGATAACAAATTATTCATATTAAATTTTATTTCTTTCGCAGTTATTGTTGGGTTTTTCAATACTAAACGTTTCATAAGTTTGTCTGTTCGTGAATTTGTTTTTCTCGGTCTGCCAGATCGTTTTTTAGGACTGGCGTGGTTAGGCCGGCATTGTTCTTAGACCGTGAAACCCATAAATTAACGGTACTTTGGGATATGTTTAATTCCTTAGCTATCTGTCTCTGTGATTTCCCACATGTATGCAAAGCAACAATAGCACCTCGACAATCACTCTTAAGTTGTTTTTTAGCACACATTATATATAAATTTTATTTACACCACTTTCTGTAAAAAATAACAAAATATCAATAAATTTACACAAACAGTGAAATCTGACAACTTTGAGACACAGCCACCCGCAACGAAGGCTACCAGAACACTAATTTGAGAATGCGTTGGATAGCTCTCATATCAGCGAGCAACCTCAAAGTTACCAGATGTCGCTAGAACAAATAGAAAGTGAATTATGTGTCTCTGAATATCAAGGGAAAATATTGTATTTTCTTGAGTGATCGGATACTTTTCGCGGGCACTGTATATATAATATATATATATATGAGGAATGACAAAATTAAATAGACACGGTTATTATGATTCTTTGTGTATATATATATATATATATATATATATATATATATAAGGTAAGGAGAAAGTTGTTCATTTGTGTGTATTTCGTCTGAACTAATATTTTGACGATTGTATGTTCGCGTCCTACCTCAAAAAGGCTTCAGGGTAAACGATTCGAGTCGGGAATCCTTTCCTCGTGTGGTGTGTGTGTGTGTGTGTGTGGTGTGTGTGTGTGTGTGTGTGTTCACAAGCTGTTCATTCGTTTATTATATATATATACAAGCACAGATGGGGTGAGCAGTTTGGGGGGAATGAGGGAGGAGGGGGGACGACCGCGTGTTTTGAGTTGACCCAGATTGTCGGAAATCCTTTCCTCGTGAAAGGAAAAAACAGCGTTTAATGATTAATTTCTTATATTGAATAATTAATTTCTTATAATAATTGATTCTCTTAAAAGGAGAAAATTAATTTGTTTTAAATTAATATACGTTTAGCTTCATTTGATTTAAATTAATATACGTTTGGCATTTTTTTCTGATTTTCATCACATGATATGTACAGAGGCGTGTGCGCGCACGAGTTGTTCATTCGTTTATTATATATATATATATACAAGCACAGATGGGGTGAGAAGTTTGGGGGGAATGAGGGAGGAGGTGGGACGACCGTGTGTTTTGAATTGTCGTTTGTTTCACCTATATTCGTAAGTTATCTTTTCCTTTCCCACTGTTATTCGTGACTTAAATTGTGATATTAATAATAAAAATAGGAATTAAGTGATTTATTGTGTAAAGAGCGTGTTTAAATTATTTATTTAATAAACAGAATTTCTTTTAATTGTTGGAATTAAGAAGATTCATCTGTATTGATTAACTACCATCATATAAATATATTGTGGTATTTAAATGGATGATTAATATATGGTTTAATTTAATAAATATTGCTATCTGTCAACTCAGTCTTCGATTAATATATGAATTAATTAAATATATAGCACAAACTGGCAACTCCGCCTTCTATTGGAATAAAATACATGGCGCTATCTGGCAACTCAGCCAAATGACGGATTAGAGGTCTATAAAAGAGCAAGAGGCGGCCGACGGAGTCATACAAGCTCGGCTCCCACCCGCGCAAGGATCTCTGGTCCTTTCTCTTTCTGGCCCTTTGGGTGGTGAGAAAACCCATTCCCACCCTTAGAGGCCTCTTAGGTTAGGTATACCCCTTTGGGGGGAATAGCTTGGGGGAGAACTCCGCCTCCAAGTTGCATGCCCTTGCAATCCCATTTTGGGGTTGACAACAAAGGCCGACTCTCTCTCTGACTCTCTCTCTCTCTGACACTCTCTCTCTCTCTCTGACACTCTCTCTCTCTCTCTCTCTCTCTCTCTCTCTGACACTCTCTCTCTCTCTCTCTCTCTGACACTCTCTCTCTCTCTCTGACACTCTCTCTCTCTCTCTGATACTCTCTCTCTCTCTCTCTCTCTGACAGAGGGTAGTATCAGCGATATCACATCCCTTAGTGTATGTTTGTTTTGTAAACTTAGAGACAACCACGAAAAGGAAGTTAAAGAGCTAAAGGAATTAGTAAAAAAGCTTGAAGCTAGGGTCGTAGCACTGGAAATCCAACCCAGTGGACAAGATCAAATTAAAAACACACCAGCAGATTCAAACTGTAAGATTAAGTATCAAGAACAAAGGGAGGGCTCAAAGAAGGGGCTGATAGAGAAGGGTGGGAAGGGATCGATAGAGAAGGGTGGGAAGGGGCCTGCTGATGGCCCAAAGAAACCGAAGGATGTAGCTACCTGTCGGGGTGGGTCGGGTGGTGTAACTGCGTGTATGGGTGGCGACGGGTTTCGAAAGGTCTCGGGCAAGAAGGCTGCGAAGCCGAAGCCTGAGACCCCAGTTGCCCCTGTCAAGACCTCTAACCGCTTTAGTCTCCTGTGCTCGAAGGAGGAAGACACCGTTTTGATTGGGGACTCGCAGATCAGGGGCCAGGAGAAGTACTTTGCTTCTGCAAACCGGGATGGGAGGAAGGTAAGGTGCTTACCTGGGCGGGGAACGGCGCACTTAAGGAAGGAGGTAGAGAAGGTGCGCGTGGATAGTCGGAGGACTGCGATCGTTGTCCACGCTGGTGGCAATGACCTGTTCCTCAAAGGCGGTGGGGTAGGTCTTACAGAAGGGATCATCACCGAGATCATGTCTCTTGCGGATGATCTAAAACTGAAGACAGACAGGGGAATGTTAATGGGTATTTTACCGCGAATGAATGTCAGTGACCACTCGCTCAGTAAGGTCATTGGCATCAACGAGAGGGTACAAGACTTGTGCGTTCCGCTGGGCGTGAAGTTTATTGACCCCTTCGATGCATTTTCGGGTAGGTGGGACCTTTACCAGAGGGATGGTGTCCACCTCAATGACAAGGGTAAAGGTGTGCTAGGCGCGCTGCTCGACCGGCACCTATACAGAATGGTGAGGTCGAGTCCTGGGAGAGATGATGGGCCCCCACCGGGGAGAGATGAGGATGAGCCGGTGGCGGACGTACCTTCGACTGAAGGGTGCGGCGAAGTACAGATGGGTGACCCTCCTCCTACGTTGGAGGGGGCTCAGTCTCCTGTGGAAGTTGCCCCCTCGTTAGTGAGGGGCTCTTCAACTCCCGACAGCCCTGGCTGTTCGGGAAACGGGTCGTGCTAGGGGGCGGTCAGAATAGGGAAGGCTCCCTCCGTGCAATGCTTTTTAATGCTAGGTCAATTAGGAACAAGTTTCGCGAGCTACGGGCGCTCTTAGCATCAGAATACCAGGATATCGTTGCTATCACCGAGTCCTGGATTCATACTGATCGTAGGGACTACGTTGGGGAGTTCGAAATTCCCGGGTATAGAATGTTTCGCAAAGACCGCACCCGTGGGGAGGGGGGTGGGGTACTAATATACGTCAGAGACACGTTGAGTCCGGTTGACTGCCAGTTCCGGTCGGAACGGGAGCTGCTTGGCGTCGATCTGAACGTGGGAGGGACGAACTATAGGTTAATCTTGGTGTACAGACCTCCGCATCTCCTCCTCGAGGAGGATACAGCCCTGTACACCGAACTCAGTAGCCTGCTAGGGGATAGGGTGTGTGTAGTTTTAGGAGACTTCAACTGTCGCGGCATAAAGTGGGAAAACAGGACTGCCGATGCTGAAGGGAGGAGGCTAGTTGACTTTGCTGATGAGAACTTCCTCACTCAGTGGGTCAACGAGCCTACACGAGGCGAAAGCGTTCTAGACTTAGTATTCACGACCGAAGACAACCTCGTCACTGGCCTCACCGTTGACGAATCGTTGGGCGGGAGTGATCACGGTCTTATTAGGTTCCGTGTGTGCGTCCCTCGGGTGAAGCGTAGTAACTCGAGAGGCAGTAAGCTCGATCTCCGGCGGGCGAACTTTGTTAGCCTCAGGGATAGCGTAGCAGAGATGGGGTTAGAGGTTGGCGGCGATGTTGAGGGAGTGTGGAGTGCATTCCGGGATGAGTTTATGGTGCTGCAGTCTGCTGCCATACCCTCAAAACCGGTCACCCCTGCTTCAACGCAGCCTAAGTGGTTCAATCGTGGCATCGCTTCGGCTATCCGAAATAGGAAAGTAGCGTATAGGAGGGCGAAGGCCAATCGTTCCCACGAGAACACTGAAGCGTATGTCCGCCTGTGTAGGGAAGTGAAGGCGAAGGTTAGGCTAGCGAAACGTAACGAAGAACTACGGGTGGCAAGCCTCTGCAAGGGAACCCTAAGGAGTTCTTCAGTTATGTTAATAGTAGAAAGCCCATTAGAAGCATGATAGGTCCTTTAAAGGACGGAAGCGGCGTTCTGCGGACCTCCGACGCGGACATCGCTAATGTGCTTAATGAGTACTTTGCGGGAGTGTTCACCAGGGAGGATACCCGCGTCATCCCCGAGCCAGCTGTGAGGCACGAAGGTGCTGGCCTGGATAGTGTTAGATGTACCGCGACAGTCGTTGCTCATAGAATAGACAAACTGAGCGCGTTTAAGGCTCCTGGGCCAGACCAGTTTCTCCCCAGTGTTTTGCGAGAAGTGCGCGACCAGGTGGCTCCCCACCTGGCTACAGTCTTCAACAAATCGTTGGAGATGGGCCAGGTGCCTGGTGACTGGAGGGAGGCCAACGTGACCCCTATCTTTAAGAAAGGGGATCACGAAAGTCCAGGGAACTATCGTCCTATTAGTCTCACTTCAGTTGTAGGTAAATTATTAGAAAGGATAATAGCTGATAGAATCGTTGACCATTTGGATTCCTACAAGCTGCTTGGGGACTCCCAACATGGGTTTAGACGGCATAGGTCGTGTCTCACCAACTTGCTCGAGTTTTTCCACGTCATGTTGAGTGAGTACGATAAGAGTAGGGCGATTGATATACTTTATCTCGACTTTCAGAAAGCCTTTGATAAGGTACCTCACCGCCGGCTAATGGCGAAAGTGCGCGCGCTGGGTATCGGTGGGGAAATAGGTAGGTGGATTGAAAACTGGCTAAGGAATAGGCGGCAGAGGGTGGTAATTAAAGGGGCTAGTTCGGGTTGGGCCTCGGTCACTAGTGGGGTTCCTCAGGGTTCCGTTTTGGGGCCACTGTTGTTTACCATTTACATAAATGATATCGACGGTGGCATCGTCAGTCGGATCGCCAAATTCGCTGATGACACCAAGCTTGGGGCCAATGTTGGGACGCCCGAAGCGATCGAGGAACTGCGTGCGGACCTAGGTAGGATAGGAGAGTGGTCCGAAAAATGGCAAATGCCGTTTAACTTGGGTAAATGCAAAGTGATGCACATTGGCTACGCCAATCCCAAGTCGGACTACTCGATGTTGGGCAGTAATATCGAGGTGACTGATTTAGAAAAGGACTTGGGTGTGCTAATTAGCAGCGACCTTAAGTTTACGAAACAGTGTGTAGAGGTGGAAAAGAAAGCCCAGAAACTATTGGGTTATATCAGGAGGCAATTTCAGTTTCGGAACAAGGAGATTGTGCTCTCACTGTACAATTCCCTTGTTCGGCCGTACCTGGAGTATGCTGTGCAGTTCTGGTCGCCCACCCTCAGGAAAGATATTGAGAGGCTGGAGCGAGTGCAGGCGAGGGCCACAAAGTTAATCCCTTCCGTTAGGCATATGGGCTACAATCGACGGTTACGCGCCCTGAACTTGTTTTCGCTTGAAACTCGGAGGCTGCGCGGTCAACTGATCGAGGTTTTCAAGCTCTTACGAGGGTTCAACGATGTCGATTTTAGAAGTATGTTTAGTTTAAATGATAACCCAACTCGCAACAATGGTTGGAAGTTGGATTTGAAACGGTTTAGGACTAGTGTGTGTGGGAATTACGTTACGTATAAGATCTGTGACACATGGAACAGGTTACCTTCGGAAGTTGTGAACAGTTCCTCTGTGGATCAGTTCAAGAAAAGGTTAGACGAAATCTTGCACACTATTTGAGTGTGTAAAGACATTTAGGACCTCAGTCTGCGGAAATTTCTTTTCCTATAAAATAGTTAATATCTGGAACCAACTTCCCTCAGAGGTTGTTTCCAGTCAAAGTGTAAATCTGTTTAAAAATAGGCTAGACAAAGTACTGAACACACTCATAGTTTAAGATTAAAACCTCAGAAAACTCTGCAGGAGTTCGCTTGCTCGGTGTCTCTGTGAGCAAGCTAAATATAGAGCTATTTATATATTCTCCACTTTCCTGTAAAATTTCCTTGGCTACTTTTCCAGGGTCAAGGTATTTTCTTCAACCTTTTTCCGTACCTGCCTCTGGCAGGGAGGGAGCGGAGGGTGGGGAGAGAGCCTTCTACTTTTCTATCCAGTTTTCTACTACTGCTAGGATAGTTGAAAGAAAAATAAACTTTTACAAAATTTTCCCTGGCACCCGTTGCCATTGGTACCTCCTCGGTATGGGCCGCAAGGCCTTTTGAGGTACTTCTTTTCCTTGTAACTCTCTCTCTCTCTCTCTCCAGGTGTACCCCTCCCCCCTTGGCTCCTTCTAAGCCAACTGGCTGATTAGGAGCCTATAAGACAACGCCTACTCGGCTGAAGTCTTAATATGCACTTGGCTCCTGCCAGGTGAACACCTCTCCTCCTTTCTCTTGGGGGATAACGCCGCCTCCAAGTTTCATGACCCCTTGTTGCACCTGCAGCACCCCCCCCTCTTTTTTTTGCAACACCCTACCCCCCCTTTGCAACACCCCACCCCCATTTTCAACATTGAGTTCTTGCACAACCCCACCTCCTTTGCAACATTGCAGCATTACGTAATAATTTGCAACATTCCTGCACTCTCCCCTTTTGCGGCTATACTACTGATCTGTTTCCGAAATTGTTTTCCAGTCGTTGGGAATTTGGGCCAAGTGCAATGATCATTCAGCATGTATGTCGAAGAAAGGGGGATATTTTGTTTGATATCACAGTTTAAATTCGATTTGAATTATATGCTGTTTTTACTGTTTTTTATTTTTTGAAATTGAAAGTGAATAACCTTTATTGATAAAATACAACTTTAGTTTTTGTTTTAATTTCGCCCTTAAGCTTTAGACTTTAGTGGTCTCATAATTAAAAATAAAACTTGGTTATTATTATTAATATCTGTATAATTAATCTGTATAATTAATCTCTATAATAAACCAACTATACAAACCAACTTTGTATTAATCTGTATAATCTGTATAATCTGTATAATATCTGTATAATTAATATAAGTATCTTCGTCAAACTATCATCAGCTCCTTGAGTGATGACTCAGTTATAAGAAAACAATCTTGAAGCCTTTGTGCTAAAGCGAATATGACTATAAGGAAGTTTCAGTTCGGTACAAGTGAAGCTAGACACTTTCTTTCGTACTTTCTGCAATATAATATACGGAGAGCAACTCTGGGTGAACTATAAAAAAGGTTCTGGCAGAACCCTAAATTTGCTGTAAAACAGGTCTTTTAGACTCTTACATAAATTACCCCCGAGATGCTCAGCTTCGCAAATGTTTGCTACCCGCAATGTCCCGAGCTTCCCGGAGGTAACAAGACGTGTTCAATACATTCTAATGCAAAGAATTAAAAAATCAACCAACCCGATTATCCAAGCTATCCATGAGTCCTGCCGTTTATCCTCTAAGCCAGTGCTGTCCAACTTCTATAAAGCGCGGCCAAGATGTTGCCTATAATCATACACTGTTGGTTAATACGACTTAGGAACCCGCTGAATGTTGTTCTCCCTACTAGAAATGACAAAATAGGGAAGAAAATTCAGAAATGAAATTTGGCAAACGTCCATTCCACGGGCCGCAAGTTGGACAGCGCTGCTCTAAGCTATGGAATTCTTGGTACGAAAACGTCTGTCTGTAGCTCTACTTAACGCCGACATTACTGTATTATTTCTAACCAACTGTATATATTTCTATCCTTATTATGTGAACTGTCATTGTATTAATAACACAACCTAACAACAGTTTTGCTTCCCGGTAAAAACATACTGTTTTATACTAATTATAGCGTGCTGATTTCGAAAATGAACTTCATTTTTGCACATTAGGTCAGGTTTTGTCAGAATATGATGTTTTATATGGTACTGTTTTATACTAATTTTATGATTATAGTTCAATAATTTTATGATTATAGTTCATTTTACTTCAATACAAAACAATAATTGCGTTTTTACTTTTTAGATTTATGATGTGTGCTTCAAGGGGTTGCGTGAACAGTCCAGATTTATTTTGTTACATCTGTGGTCTATTTACTCCAACTTCACAGCGCAGGAATATGACTCCTCTGATAAGAACATCGTATTATCACTACTTCGGCTGTCATATTGGTGACCAAGACTAAAGATGGGCACCACATGTTTGCTGTAGTAACTGTGCAATGAATTTACATGACTGGTTCAATGGTAGAAGGAAAGGTATGGGATTCGCAGTACCTATGGTTTGGTGTGAGCAAAAGAACCATGTTGACGATTGCTATTTCTGTCAGAGCAAAGTAGCTGGCCTTACATCAAAAAATAAGAATAAAATTGACTATCCTGTGGTAGCCTCTGCCATCAAACCTGTTCCTCATAGTGATGAGCTTCCGATTCCAACACCACCAGCAGATAAGAATCTTCTGCCAACTTCATCTGAAGAGGAAGCATTGTCAGAACAAGCAAATGAATCTTCTGATACAGAGTACTGTCCAGAATCTTCTTCTGAACCGCATTTCATAACTCAGGAAGACTTGAATGACTTGGTTAGGGACTTATATCTTTCAAAGGGCAAGGCTGAACTTTTAGCTTCGAGACTTAAGGAGTGGAACTTAGTTCAGGGTGATGTGCGCATTACTTCTTTTCGCAAGAGAAGCTCCGACATATCGTGCTACTTTCAAACTGTAAATCAGCTATGTTACTGCTCAGATTTAGAAAGTTTATTCTCATATTTTAAAATAGAACATGTTCCAGACGAGTGGCGTCTGTTTATTGACTCTAGTAAGTAGAGTCTTAAAGCTGTTTTGTTACACAATGGGAACGTTCACCCAAGCATTCCAATTGGACACTCAGTTCATCTCAAGGAGTCATATGAGAACATGGTAATACTTCTGAATGCAATCAAGTATGATCAATATAAGTGAAAGATTTGTGGAGACCTAAAAGTGGTAGGACTTCTCCGGGGAATGCAGGGTGGCTTTACCAAGTGCATGTGCTTTCTGTGTTTATGGGACAGTAGAGCAACACAGCAGCATTATGTAAAGAAGGACTGGCCACCACGTGAAGCCTTTGTGCCAGGACAACATAGTATGAAGTATGAGCAATTAGTTGATCAAGAAAGGATTATTTTGGCCCCTCTGCATATCAAACTAGGGTTGATAAAGAACTTTGTCAAAGCGCTTGACACAGAAGCAGCTGCATTCAAATATTTTAATTCAAAATTTCCTAGCGTTAGTGATGCGAAGATGAAAGAAGATGTTTTTATTGGTCTCCAAATAAGAGTGCTTTTAAAGGATGAACAGTTTTTGAGCACTCTCAATGCAAAGGAACTAAGAGCCTGGAATTCTTTTAAGAATCTTTGTGACAACTTCTTAGGCTCAACAAAGTCCCCTCACTATGAAGCAATGGTAACCGAGCTGCTGGATGCATACCAACAACTTGGGGCTAGAATGTCTCTGAAGATCCATTTTTTGCACAGCCATCTGGACTTCTTTCCAGATAACCTTGGCTCACTGTCAGATGAACACGGAGAGCGGTTTCATCAGGACATTGCAATGATGGAAAAAAACTACCAAAGACGATGGGACCCTTGCATGCTTGATGACTTTTGCTGGATGCTAAAACGGGAAGGCTCTACTGAGTATAGACGCAAATCCAAGAAAACTCACTTCTAAGAAAGTGAACTATATGTAGCAGTTGATATGTAATAATGCATGTGTACATATCCTTTTTTGTTGTTCTGTTCTGTTGTTTTATTACAAATACAAATAAAAGTAGATTTATAAGTAGATTTTCAAAAATTTCTTCTCTCTGTGATACTGAACTTTCAAGTTTTGAGTGTATTCTGCCTGTAAACGTCTAAATAAGGGTTACAGATATCTAGATAACCTGACCCGATAGAGAAAAACTAATGTGATTTTCAGATTCAGCACTCCAAAATTAGTTTAGATCACCCATTAAATTGGGAGAAGCAGAATTTTTTTTTTTTGT
This sequence comes from Bathynomus jamesi, assembly GCA_023014485.1. Lineage (NCBI taxonomy): Eukaryota > Metazoa > Arthropoda > Malacostraca > Isopoda > Cirolanidae > Bathynomus > Bathynomus jamesi. The sequence continues at coordinate 25,696 of JAJOZX010013344.1, read as the reverse complement.
AGACCAGTGTAATATTTCATTTTCATAATTATAAATTACGAATAAGAATTATTATTGGAGTATATAATGTATTAATCTTAAGTTATTATTATTGTAGATCTAAAAAAAAATACAAGTCATTATGGAAGGTATAATGCCAATACTCTACAAAGAAATCAATATTAGACACGAGATGAAGGCTAACAAATAATGTGCACTTAATCCTAGATTACACACGAGAAATGAGTACGTAAAAGAGTAATGTACATTCAATCCTAGATATTTTTAGTATTCCATTAATAATCGAATTTCAAATTTTAAACGAATTTACACACTCGGTATTTTTTATACCAGCATTTAAATAATTCCATAGTTTGTTCAATGAAAATAGGTAATTTTTGAGAAGACAACCTAAATCGAGAAATGACATGTGTAGTGGCAGAGACGCTTTCAAATACTTTCGCGATGTTCCATCGACACGAACACGACCAAGGTGACGTCACAGCGCGGGACCCCCCCTCAAGCATTTACCCCTACTTTGAACATTACCCTCAACCTCGTTATAAGGAATTTCTCGGGTAGGACTCTTTAGTCTTTAAGTGCATTCCGACTTCCTTCCACGAAGATCTCCAGTGACACGTTAGACTTCATACCTGAAGAGAAGAAAAATACCTCTGTCAAGAAATTACAATCATTAGCCTCACAAGTGCATAAATACCTTACAGAGGAGGAAATTAGTAATATTAAACAAAGTGCCCTTAGGGAAGCAACCGAGGACTACATTGCCAGAGAAGGAGAAGAAAGAGAGGAAAAAATGAACAGATTGTGGGCAAGAGAAGAGAAATGGACACTGATATGGGCTACAAAGTATGCCAGACAGAAACATGGGAGACAGAAGGCCATCACAAGGGAATGGAGAGAGATCTTCTTCCACTTTTGCCCATGTAAGAGAGAGACTACAGCTACAAGAGTGACTACTCAGAAGCACAACTTCATAGCCCAGAGGGTATTTAGTGAACAAGAACTAGAATATATGAATGATGAAATAGATAAGCTTATCCGCAATGAAACCAGCCCAATAATGAACCCTATTCCACTATTGCAGTGCCTTAAACCGCTCAAAATATAGATGACGATGCATCTGATAGCTCATTGGATACACAAAACAGGCAGCACGCCAGCCAACATTCTTTAACCAATCCAAATCATCAGTTAGAAATGGGTGGCTCACTACCTAGTTCTCCTGGATCCTCTGATTCATCATTACCTTCCCCAGCCAGATCAAGACCCCCCCGCCTCACCATCATCACGATATGAAGATATAGATTTTCAGCAAATAGAAACAGAGGACCTAGCAAATCTAACTGAAATTGTTAAAACCATGAATATGGAAAGCCGGCCCAAACTGATCAAACTTTAAAAAAATAGACAGTTTAAGCAACTATTATACAGAATAAATGTAGAAGTTAATAGATTAGTCCCAGTCAACACAGACCTTACTGAACTTAATTAAGTAAATTACGCTGCTGGCCTATACATACAACAGAAACTTGTCCCAAATTTTAAACCAAAGCTCCCCAGTCAAAACCGTAAGTGTAAACCAAAACCTCCTCCCAGGAAAGCTAAATTAACTAAACAACTTACACAAGCCAGACGAGAACTGAACCAATTAAAACAATATTTCCAAACACCCCCACAACATGGAAAACTCAAAAAACAAATAGAGAAAATAAAGAGAAAGTATGATTTCAGAGATAATCAACTACATGACAAGGCGCTGGAATTGGAAGGAAAAAATCCCAGCCATAGCCAATAGAATCAGAAATAAACAAAAGCAGATTAACATGAAAAACCATAACAAGCAATTTTCATCAAACCCTAGAGGCCTTTACCAAAATCTCAGAAGAGAAAGAATAACAGTCCATGAACTACCAGATCAAACTCAGTTGGAGGCGTACTGGAAGCCCCTCTTTGAAACCCCTGAACAGCATTATAATCAGGATGCTGACTGGATAGAGACCATCAGGGCAGCAAATGAGGGTAAACCGGAAATGGAGGAGTTATTTATAATGGAAAACAAGATAAGAAGGAAAGTGACAAAATTCTCCAACTTTAAAAAACCTGGCCTAGATAAACTCAGTAGTATGGGTGCAAAATGGACGAGTGCAAGAATGTTGCAATGAGATAACGTTCAATGTTGCAATATGGTGCAAAGGAGTCATGCAACAAGGGGGAGGGGGTTATGCAACAACTCAATGTTGTAAAGGGGGTAGGGTATGCAACAACTCAATGTTGCCAAGGGGGAGGGGGAATGTTGCAAGAGCAACAAGAGGTTATGAAACTTGGAGGCGGAGTTATCCCCCAAGAGAAAGAGAGGAGAGAGAGGAAGAGAGGTGTTCATCTGGCTGAGCCAAGTGCATATTAAGAATTCAGCCGAGCGCCCGCTGTCTTATAAGATGTAAATCCGCCAGTTGGCTTAGAAGGCGTAAATGGCTTGTACAGGTTGAGTTGCCAGATTGTTCTATTTATTTAATTAAAGCATATATTATTGACAGTTGGCTTAGAATTCCGCCAGTTGGCTTAGAAGGCGTAAATGGCTTGTACAAGTTGAGTTGCCAGATTGCGCTATTTATTTAACTAAAGCATATATTCTTGATAGTTGGCTTAGAAATCCGTCAGTCGTTTTAGAAGGCGTAACCAGCCATTTGGTACAATTAAATATTGTTTACAACCAAAAGAATTAAATAAAACACCATTACATCATTCTATTTAGACGAAATATTGTAAATATTTAGAAAATAAATATACATTGGAATGAGCAAAGAAAATTAAGAAATAATAATAGTATAAGAAATATGAACGAGGAATATGTATATAATCAAAAAACAAAAAGTATAATCATCAATATGGCAGTACATGAGAAATATATATATACAATTAAATTAAATAATTAAATATATCGAAAATAAATACATACACTTTATCTTCCACTGCACAAAATCAAAAAATAATACAAAACGTATAGCCATCAATATAGCAGTACAGGAGAAATATATATATATATATATATATATATGAAAATTATTTCACGAAAGTAACACGTGAAAAATATTTATGATGAATAAAACCACGAAGGAAAGGAAACACAAAATGGTGCTCAAGCGCTTTCGTCTAATGACATCCTCAGGAACACTGAAGTACATAAAAAGGTTAAGCCTATATATAGGTTACAGAAAGAAAAAAAGAAAAAATAAATAACATACATACACACACACTATATATATATATATATATATATATATATATATACATATCTATATATACAAATACATACATACATACATACATACATACATATACAATAAACAGAGAAGTAAAATAAAAAAATTAAAAATTAAAACCTTAAAGGATTACCAGTGAGGCGTACAGATTTGTAAGGAAAAATATCGATTTTTAGCACAAGATCAAATGGATTATAAAAATACAAATTTATACTGGAACTCTGCCCAGGTTTTAACACACTGCTGCCCATGGTCAGGTTTCGATATATATAAAAAAAAATAAAATGCAAATTAAAAGTTAATCGATTTTTAGCACAAGATCAAATGGATTATAAAAATACAAATTTATACTGGAACTCTGCCCGGGTTTTAACACACTGCTGCCTATGGTCAGGTTTCGATATATATAAAAAAATAAAATGCAAATTAAAAGTTAATAAAGTAGAAGACCAGTTTACCAAAGATTTAATGTTTTACCCTTCTTATCTAAATCCGTTTTAAAGGAATTCAAAATAACAGGATCGAGTTGAAAAAGACCTTTGCTTATGTTGAAGTTATTTGAAAGTTGGATAATGGCAGACTCAAGAATATTTCTATTAACAATGTTGCTTGAATGGAATAAAAAAGAAGCATTATTCCAATCAATACAGTGGGCTAACTCTGACAAATGGACAAAAAGGGCACTGGACAACTGTCCTGTTCTAACGGAATATTGATGCTGTTTTATACGTGTGCGCAAATCCTTTCCCGTCTGACCTATGTAAAAGGAATCACATTGTTTACAACCAATTTTATAGATAATGCCTGAATTATTGGTAGGGCTATTTTTTACTATGATATTTTTCACAATATTGTTATATGAAAATACTACATTAATATCCAAAAGTTTAAGTACATTAGCAATGCCTAAAAAGCCCGGGAAAAATGGAAGTACTAAAATATTTTTTGACAAAGTACGAGTGTTAATATTGACACGATAGAAAGTTCGTTTTGCCTCGTTGAGACAAGATTCCATAAACGCAGATGGATAACACAAATCACTTCCAATACCGTTGATTTTTTCCAATTCGGCATCGATGTATTCCGGACTGGCGATCCTAAGGGCGCGGAGAAACATTGATGAAAATATGGCCTTCTTAGTGGGGGTATCATGTCCCGAGTAAAAGTGTACGTAGGACAAATTGTTTGTCGTTTTCCGATAGATACTAAACTTAAAACCTGGGCTTTCCCTATGTACACGCACATCCAAAAATGGGATTGAATTGTCTTGCTCAACTTCTAAAGTAAACTTAATGGAGGGGACTTGATCATTTAACTGAAGGAGGAAGCTATCCAGGTCACGATTCATGGGCCAGATACACAAAATATCGTCGACGTACCGCAACCAAGGGATGCCAACCCCCAGGATTCTCGGAATATAGGTAATTTCGAAAAACTCCATATAAATATTGGAGAGGAGGGGCGATAAGGGGTTGCCCATAGCCATCCCAAAAACTTGTTGATAATACTCGTTATTGAAAGTGAATTTACAGTCTTTGATGCAAAGCTTAATGAGTTCCAAAACAATGTGTGAAGGTAGTGGCAGGTCATACTTATGTAATTCTTGGGAGAGAAAGTCAAGCATATCGTCAATCGGCACTTTTGTAAACAATGAACAAACATCAAAACTGATCAATTTATCGTTAGTTTCAGTACGTGCATTATTCAATTTTTCAGTAAGATCCATGGAATTTTTTACATGTGAATCAGAGATAGTTCCGAGAATGGGGGACAAGACTTTGACAAGCCATTTGGAGAGTTTATAAGTAATACATAGAGCCCACCGAGCTAATAATAGGGCGCATAGGGTTACCAGGTTTGTGGGTTTTAATAAGACCGTAAAGGTAGGGCAGAGCAGGTGAAGTGGACATGAAAAGCGGAATTAAGTCCTTATGATCTTTGAGAAGGCGTTTCAAGCCACTATTAAATGATTTGACGACGTCATCCTGCGGGTTCTTCCTAAGTTTGGTGTATGTGGCGGAGTCCTGGAGAAGCTCGTTCATCTTTCCGATGTAGTCCACTTTGTCCATAATAACTATGGTGTTAGCCTTGTCTGCTTCGTGGTTTTATTCATCATATATATATATATATACAATTATGTTAAATAGTTAAATATATTGAAAATAAATACATTCACTTTGTTCTACTGCGCAAAACACTAAACTCACATGTAATCGAGTCTACAATCACATCGTTATTGCTTTGCACTACGCAGTATACGCGGTTTAATATTATTTCACCGCTCAAGTTATAGGGAAACCTGTACTCTATATAAATGGCCTTCATATCGTTCAGTACTACTTTTGTGCCCACTTTACAATTGGTTGGCAAGTTACCTTTAAATACGGCTAGAATACAATCAAAAGCACGCAGAAACAGGTCATCGTTAGCCACAACATCAAATACAAGTTTATAAACACGCCTTTCCAATCGAGGGTTTATTTCTACCGACCCGACCTTTTCAATCGTGAACTCTTCTTCACACTGCATAGCGGCAGTTGAAATAATCTTCTGAGTCGTTACGATAGCTGCTCATTATATAAAGAACTAGTTCTTCAAGGTGAGCGGTGTAGGTGAGCTCAGCCCTGTACCACTCAAGTGCTTTGTACCAAAGTTCATGATATTTCAAAGAGTCTACACTTTTTAAATACGCATCCAGCTCTAGACCAATCTCACCTTGCCCAGTCCTACACTCGGTAAACCCATCGAGCAGAGCGGTGTATGCATATTCAAGAACCGTATCAAAATAAAGCATATCCGTAACACGTGCATCTAATATAGGCTTCAGCTTGCGGAATCCGACGATTTCAAACATTCTGTCGAGGTTGAAACGGTTTCGCGTAGGGACGAGAGCGTTATTATCAGAAGCATTCTTCCACATCAGCCGTATATCAATGCATGGCCGATCGTTATTTATACGTACAAACAACGGCATATGAGGGGGTGTCACTTATCTGCTCTCTTCCTGTACTTACACCTGTAGGAATTTTATAACGATCCTCACTCCACTTCTCAACTATTACGAAGATTCTATTAATCTCCTCAACACTTAAATAAACAACATCCCGTTTCCAGTACATAGTTAACGGCACCGGATTTACGCCTGAACACGCGCAACGACTTCGTCACGGACACATGGTACATGGCGTTGAGAATGCTGCTCAAAGGAAGTTCCATCGTATTCGAGGAGCGCACGTCCAGTCGGTTCAAGCTCTGAGATGACTATGACCCACATGCAACGGATCGGCTCGACGGGAGGAGTGAGTCACACCATAAGCTAATGAAACGTGTACGGCGCAGTTCGAATAGTTGTATCCCATTATATTGGGTAGGTGTTTTGAGAAATTTTCCGATACATGAAGTAATATCGGTTTTAATGTTTTATCACTCCCACTCCCGAGAATACGCACCAGACATTTTTGCATAGGGGGATTTTCACGAACTAAACACATTTTATTCACACTCCGGCACACTATTTGAGAGAAACATATGCCCATATTTTTCCTTTTTGTTTATCAATCGATACTTGTCTCTAAATTCTGTTAAAAACACACATGCCATTAGCCACAACCTCACTACAAACTTCGTCATGATATATCTTAATATAGTGATAAAAATACTTAAGATTCTCCATGATGACAAGATTTACATTCTCAGTGGCAGGGTACGAGTAATCGGTATGATGCAACATGACATAATTTCGCTTGTCATACCACTCATCAACGAGGCTCACTATCCATTCACTCATTCATCAGCCAGACTCTGTACTGAACGGATGCATTTCCTGAGCTCTCTGATATTGCATCTACTTTTGCATATTGATGAGAATTTTACTTTTGGAAAGTTTTGAATTTTATATACTTGCGTTTATATTCACGTTGTTATAGTTAAGTAATTGAATATTAGTGGTTTTTAGCGATTTAGAAGTTTTCATAGCGTGCCGGCTTAATTTAACTTAAACTTGTGACGGTTTAAACTAATTTTTATCTGCGCGATGCCGTCGCAGAAAGTGTCGTGTGTTAGGTGTAGGGTAAACCAGTGGTATTCGGAATTTAAAGATTATAACGGCGGTCCTATGGCGATTACCGAGAGATCAGTTTGTTTCTTTTGCGAGTTAATGGAGGAAATAGTCGACATAAAACGCAGTGTACGTGAGGTAACGGAAAGACTTGCAACGCTTGATGAGGGCAGGGGTAGGGCTACGGTTGACGGAGGCCGAACCAATACTAACGTTGAAGACGTTGTAATTTGAAGGGTGAGGTGCGTAACCTAGTTTCTAGTTTAGGTAGCTTGTCGGGAAGGTTGGATAGAGTTGAGGAAGGGGTTAAGGTTAGACGAGAGTAGTAGATGGGGAGGGATTTAGAGAAGTTAAGGGTGGAGCTAGGCCGCGTACGTTAGGTGATAGGAATCCCCCCCTATCGAGGTTTCGAACCCTATCGCCCATTTCGAAAGGGACGTGAATGAGGGGGAAACTATTTTAATTGGGGACTCTTTAGTGCGCCACATGGACAAAGAGTTCGTTGTACGGCATCCAACCAAGAGGAGGAGGGTCTGTCTCCCAGGGGCCAGGGTTGATAGAGTTAGAGACGAAGTGGACAGGATTGACGTTGCTTCCCGTCACTTGATGTTGATGACGATGGTAGGAGGCAAAGACTCGTATAGGCCCGATACGAGAGTGCCTGACCTTTTGGAGAGATATAGGGGGTTAATTAGGTCCTTGAAGGCGAGGTCAGATAGGTCTTTTGTTCTCGGTATTACCCCTAGGCACGAGTTGGGTCTTAGGATTCTCCATGATGACAAGATTTACATTCTCAGTGGCAGGGTACGAGTAATCGGTATGATGCAACATGACATAATTTCGCTTGTCACACCACTCATCAACGAGGCTCACTATCCATTCACTCATTCGTCAGCCAGACTCTGTACTGAACGGATGCATTTCCTGAGCGCTCTGATATTGCATCTACTTTTGCATATTGCTGAGAATTTTACTTTTGGAAAGTTTTGAATTTTATATACTTGCGTTTATATTCACGTTGTTATAGTTAAATAATTGAATATTAGTGGTTTTTAGCGATTTAGAAGTTTTCATAGCGTGCCAGCTTAATTTAACTTAAACTTGTGACGGTTTAAACTAATTTTTAACTGCGCGATGCCGTCGCAGAAAGCGTCGTGTGTTAGGTGTAGGGTAAACCGGTGGTATTCGGAATTAGTTTTAATTTTGTTGTTGTTTATAGACCTCCCGTTGAACCCCTCGATACAGATATTAGATTTTACTCACTTCTTGGTAACTTTATTGACAATCAGAATAGTATAATTGTCGGAGACTTTAACTGCCCTAATGTTAATTACGAGAATTTTACTGGTAATGAGGAGGGTTTGAGATGGATTGAGTTTATGGAAGATAACTTTTTACGACAGATGGTTACCGAAAAACGCGCGGTGACAATATTTTAGATTTGATGACGACGAACGGCGAAAATATAGTCGATAGTTTAGAAGTAGGCGAGAGTTTAGGATGTAGTGATCATCAAATTCTTAGGTTTAAGTTATTGTTAGAAAACACAGGATAGTAACGTAATAGAAGTCCCTGATTTTCGTAGGGCTAATTTTGATAGTTTTGCAGATAGGATGAGAGTAGTGGACTGGGATAACTTATTTATGGGTAATGACACAAATTTGCATTGGGTGGCGTTTAAAGAAAGTTTTAGGAATATTGAAAGTGTTTATTCCTCGTAGACCCAAGCGCGCTAGAATCATGGTAAGCCCAAGTGGTGGACTAAGGAAATAGGCGAGTTCATAAACGAGCTTAATAGAGCGTATAGACTTAGTAAGCGCAATGGCACGGCAGCTAACTTTAATAGATATATCGAGCTTAGACGTCAGGTTAAAAGATCAGTTAGGAATATCTAACGTAATTTAGAGATACTTATAGCTGCGGATAGTAAACATAATCCAAAAAAGTTTTTTGAATAAGTCAATAATCGTAAGCCGATAAAAGATAACATAGGCCCTCTAGTGGATGTTAACGGCGCTTTGCTTTGGCTTCTGACGATCAGGCGATGGCGGGTATTTTCAATAACTTTTTTGAGACAGTTTTTACCGTAGAAGACGTAAATAATGTCCCCGACGTGTACGATATCGTTCCATTTAGTAGCGAGACTATTTTGGATGAAATAACTGTTTACGAGGCTGAGATTGCGCAATATATCGATAGACTAAAAGTTAGCAAGGCTCCAGGCCCTGACGCTTTTTATCCCAGACATTTGAAAGATTTGAAAGACGTTATCGTAGGCCCCTTAACGAAGATTTTTAATCAGTTACTCGAAACGGCGATTATTCCTGAAGACTTCAAATTAGCTAACGTCACCCCTATTTTTAAAAAAGGCGACCGCGCAGTAGCTAGCAATTATAGGCCCATTAGCTTAACGCCAATTGTCTGTAAACTTTTGGAAACCGTAGTTAGGGATCGTATCATCGATCACTTAGAAAGTAGAGATTTGATTAACAGTAGTCAGCATGGGTTTCGACGCTATAGGTCTTGTTTAACTAATTTGTTAGAATTTTATAACGAAATAGTGCGAGAATACGATAGGCATAGAGCGGCTGACGTTATTTATTTAGATTTTAAAAAGGCGTTCGATACAGTTCCGCATAGGAGATTAATTGCGAAGGTCAAAGCGCACGGTATACGCGGTCAGGTAGCTAACTTGTTAGAAGAATGGCTTCATGCTAGGAGGCAGAGGGTCGTAGTTAATGGTAGTGAATCCGGGTGGTTGGATGTAGGTAGCGGTGTCCCACAGGGTTCAGTGTTAGGCCCATTGCTATTCGTAATTTACATTAACGACATAGATGTAGGATTGACTAGTAATGTGTCAAAATTCGCGGACGATACTAAAATAGGCGGTAAGGTTATTAACGAGGACGATAGAAATAGGCACCAAGACGATGTAAATAGGATTATGGAGTGGACGGATAAGTGGCAGATGCAATTTAACGTAGACAAATGTAAAGTTTTGCATATAGGTTCTCGTAACAATAATTACACGTACACGATGGATGATAGGGAGTTAGCGAGCGTTGGCGAGGAAGTAGATTTAGGCGTATGCGTATCTAAGGATTTAAAGGTTAGGAACCAGTGCCTGGAGTCTTGCGCAAAAGCTAATAGGATGTTAGGCTTCATAGCGCGTAATTTCGAATTTAAATCGAAGGATATTATATTGCCCCTTTACAAGTCCCTAGTCAGGCCTCATTTAGAATATGCCGTTCAGTTTTGGTGCCCGTATTTGCGCGAGGGTATTGATAGGTTAGAAAGGGTTCAGCGTCGTGCCACGAAACTAATTCCGTCATTGCGCAACAAGCCTTATGAAGATAGGATTAAAGAGTTAGACCTGTATTCACTCGAAACTAGGAGATTAAGGGGGGAGCTTATTGAAGTTTTCAAAATCGTTAATAACATCGACAACGTAAATTTTGACAAATTGTTCACTTTCGATAATAGTAATACTCGTAATAACGGATTTAAGTTGCGTGGCAGACGTTTCATTACTAATATCGCTAAAAACTTCTTTACGTTTAAAGTAATTGATAAATGGAATAATCTTCCCGCGTCAGTCCTTCACTCTACCAGCGTTAATATGTTTAAGAACCGTCTAGATAGGCATTTTAAAAATATTAACGTTGTTTAAAATAAAAAAAACAATTAGCAACAGGAGCTCTGGTGGTGGTGGTCGAGGATGAGTCGGTTGACGATAATGCCAGCTTGTGACATGCCAGCTTGTAATATGCCAGCAAAAAATTAATAAAAAAAAAAATTAGACTAACACGAACGTACATGTAGCTCGTAACGTAAACTAACCCACTTTTTGTTTAACTTTACCTACTTTTTACTTTTTCTTATCCTCTCCTTACTTGCATGTATGTCTGTAACTCTTTACTTGCATGTCTGTAGTTTGCATGGTATGACAATGAGTTAAGACTGTGTTTGCATGGTTTGTAAGCGTTCTTATTTTACTTCTTTTCATCTTTCATCCCTTTCCTATTCTCTTCGACTATTTTTTCGTCTTGTCGGCAGTGGCCGGCGGATGATGATGGTGAGTCTTTTTTCTCTTTTTTCTGAATGAATGTTAACCCACGAGTGATAGGTGTTGCTATTTACTATACCCCTTGTTCTCTTCTCTTAACCCCTACTCTTTCCTTTCTCTCGGGCTAATCTTAGAGTGGATCTTAGGGTCTTTGTTAGCCTTAGCTTCTGTAGATATGTAGATCCATATCCGTTGCTTCTCTTCTGCACGTGTTGTTTCTTCTACTTCACGGTATATGTAAGCTATTATAAAGTTTAGTCCTACAACATAGTTCAATACATCACTTGTACTACGAAATCCTACAATGCTCTCGCCAGATTATTTGTACCTCTTGCTCCTTCGCACGATTCAATGTAGCCTTAAAAGTACCAAAGGAGGGTGGGTGGAATAGGGCGTTTTTCAGTATCCACCACATCTTGGCACTTCGCCGAATACCACTTCATAAACGTCGAACACGCAATATTAAAGGTAGCCATTACTATTTTCTATCTACGCGGGACAATACACGTCTGAGATCCAGGGCTTACTGCGATCAACTGAGCACGCAGGAAAGCCCCGGTAGTAGCAGGAGTCACGTGATCATTCATACAGGTGGGCGAAGCTTAGAACTTTCTCCTGTACACACGCTGGGCGGAGCTTAGAATTTTCTCCTGTGCACACACACACACACAACGAAGAAAGTGAAACGCTAATTGAAACACGATTTATTTAATAAACGAAATATTCAAGGTGTATATATATTTACAAATACGTGTAATAATTAAGTTAACAATAGACACATCAAAAATTATGGTATCCAAAGGGCACGCTATCATAGGTACAAGGTACCTGGTAACGTTTCCTATAGGTGTTACGGCACACCTTTCTACCCCTAAGTTCCTTCACGCCCCCCAGCTTCTGCGCCCGAAAATTGTGGGTGCCTACAGTTAGTTGGGGCGGCCGGTCGTCGTCATCATCATCATCCAAGCACAATAGATCCTTCAACGAATCAAAGTTAACGACACGCCGATTCGCCTGGTTGAGCGTGATACCCTTAGCCTTCACGATATATTTCATATCCTCCCCCACCCTCACCCGTACCCCATAAGTTTTTGGCCCTGTTGAGACAAAAGAGTCGGAGTATGCGGTGTCTCCATACTCATCCTTGATCTCATCAGTCAACTCACCGAGGAATTCACCAATAGGAGGCATGTATTTACCCTCCCTCTCTGTGAATATCACACTATCTGTGTCGGCATACAATACCCTCCGCCCAAGAGAATGCAATAGGCCCGAAAGTTTGATGCGTGCATAGGCCGATGTGAAGCTGGCTACAGGTATGTTTGTTACCCTTGATGTATCTGTGGCCAATTCGGTATTGTTGTACTTTATTATATAAGTATTATCTACATTCACGATCTCCATGACCTCTTTATCGGGAGCATTGGCATAATCCCAGACTTCACTATAACTTTGTGCCAAATGAACATTCCCTTTGCAGTATTCTGTGCAAATTTACCCCAAAGACTGTTTAGACACAACTTTGCACGAAAGCGCTTGCCAGGGTTCTTTACAATTTGGGAACGGTCAAGCTGTATACCTTCACGGTCACGGTAACGTTGAATATAGGCCGACTTTTCTTCTTCGGTATCAACTCCTAGCGGGTACCCTGATGCTTCGACCTTATCTTTCAGAAAAGCGTTTATATATGGCGTGAAAAGGTTGGGTAGTTTCTGAAACCTCCACACCTCATGTATCTTCAATATGCTGTAGCCATAGTGAACAGCCAGATCCAGTTCTGGACTTCTATATCCACCTCTAATCTTACGATGGTGGGTTGTATGGTCACAATCACCATTGTTCTCTTCTGCGCACTTCATGCACAAGGAAAATACGAGCTAGTGATCGATAACGACGGATAAGATCGGCATCCATAAATCGCGAGGGAGGAGCACGTCTACGTAAGAAAGGCCGAAATAGTACACGTTCAAATTTGTTGAGAACACTTCGATGGTGGGTAGGTCAGGTCCCACCAGTTTCTCAGGTGCACCTACGGGGTACGGATTGTTCTTCATCAAGTAGGGGTATAAAGAACAGAAGTCGTAATAATGGAGTTTCACACCCACCGTAGGCGGAAAGTATAGTGTAGTGAATACTCTTATTTTAGTTTCAAGATAAATGTTAATTTTACCGTCTTGAATTTCGGAATAGTATAAATTCATTTTAAATTAGTTACCCCATTATAATTCAATTGTGAACCACATTAATACTAATTTTATGTATACTATATTATTTTATTGTATGTAAACATAATTAATTATATATCACAATTGTCAGTTAATTATTTATATTCAAATATTTATTTTAATCTAATACCATGTCCATTTTACAAATAAATAATAGAAAACCAATGGTTATATTTTCCACCTTTGGTACTGTCGCAGTTTCGCCTAACGGACTCAATACGGCTAGTGAGATAATCACTGGTTGGCACTTAACTAGCGGCAGTGCTTATGGCTACATCATCCAGGTTAACCTATACCGGATAGATGCGCTACGGTCCCAAGCCGTAGCTTGCCTAGGCCGACGACGACGACGTAAACCAACAATTGGTGACCCCGGAGCTGGATTACCCCTTTTACCCGAACGACTAGGATTAGACTGTAATGTCGTTCGTGCCCATCACCCCCTTCACCCGAACGACTAGGACTAGACTGTAACGTCGTTCGTGCCCACCACCCCCTTCACCCGAGCGACTAGGACCAGACTGTAACGTCGTTCGTGCCCATCACCCCCTTCACCCGAGCGACTAGGATCAGACTGTAATGTCGCTCGTGCCCTCTGCCCCTCACCCCTGCCCGTGCGCTCTGTGCCTGCGCTCGTCTCAACCTCCACTCCTTCGTTGGTAACTTGTCGTCTTGCTTGTGCGTCAGCAAGCATAGGAGAAGATGCCTGACGACGCTGGTGCCATCTCCCACTTGAGCGTAAAGCTCCCCGTCTTCTGGCCGGGTGATCCATTTATTTGGTTCCACCAAGTGGAATCACAATTCAACTTGGGAAGGATCACCGCTAGCAGGACAAAATACGATCATGTTTTGTCCTCTCTACCAGCGAGCATCATCTCTGAAGTCCGTGACGTCATCGTATCTACTTCCACGAGTGAGGACCCGTACAACGATCTGAAGTCTGCCATCCTGTGCCGCACCACTGTCTCCGAGCGTGAGAAACTACATCAGTTAATCTCAAAAGAAGAACTTGGAGACCGTAAGCCCACTCAAATGCTGAGGGCTATGCAGTGCGCTCTAGGCGAACGCGCACAAACCTTCGATAAGGACATCTTTAGACAGTTGTTCTTGCAGAAACTTCCTCCATCAGCTCAGCGTGTCTTGGCCACTATGGATCCTGCTACTCCAGTTGATAAACTAGCAGAAACTGCCGACAAAGTAGTGGAGATTGACACAGCTCCGGTCAACAACGTGAACACACAATCGGAACTGGAGTTGAAAGTGAAAGAGTTAAGTCAACAACTCAACCACGTTTGTTCTCTGCTACAAAATCAACGGCAAAGAAGCCATTCTCGGTCAAGATTTACGAAGAGGCATCGTTCGAGTTCCGGGAAGATCTGCTTCTACCACTCGAAATTTGGAAAGAAGGCTAGGAAGTGCATCTCCCCTTGCAATTTTTCGTCGGAAAACCCCAGCAGCGAGTCCTAATGGCGTCTAGTACTCGCACTGCCAACCTGTTATTCATAAAGGACAGGAACTCTGGTGTCAATTTCTTGGTCGATACCGGAGCGTCAGTCAGTGTATTCCCTCAAAAATCTGGTCATACGCACTCGGAATCTCCGCCTCTATACGCTGCTAACGGTTCACGCATACCCACGTACGGTACTCAGTCGCGTGAACTAAACTTGGGCCTTCACCGATCCTTCAAGTGGATTTTCATCTGTGCTCAAGTGCAGCATCCCATAATCGGCGCTGACTTCCTCCAGCATTTCAAACTCCTGGTGGATCTTGACAAGCGACGCTTATGCGACCAGGCCACACTGCTTTCTGTTCTTGCCAAACAGGTTGCCCTTCCGGACGCCTCGAACTCTGCACTTTCCCTCGTTCCCCTAATTCCATGTACCAGTGCCTTTTCCAACGATATCCAGGAATTCTTCAACCTATGCAGATGGGTGATACCATTAAGCACACCATTACCCATCACATTACAACAAAAGGTCCCCTGTTTTGCAAAACCCAGACGTCTTGCCCCGAACAAACTGAAAGCTGCCAAATCGGAATTCCAGCTTATGATAGATCTTGGGATAATAAGACCTTCCAAAAGCAGTTGGTCCTCTCCCCTACACCTGGTCCAGAAGAAGTCAGGAGACTGGAGACCATGGGGATTACCGGTTTTTGAATTCGACAACCATCCCGGACCGATATCCGGTACCAAATGTCCAAGACTTTACTTCTCTTCTCCACGGCAAATCTATCTTCAGTAAAATAGATCTCGTTAAGGCTTTCCACCACATTCCCGTAGAGCCTTCGGATATTCCCAAGACTGCAGTTTGTACACCATTTGGGTTATTCGAATTTTTGAAGATGCCGTTCGGGCTACGGAATGCTGCGCAAACCTTTCAGAGGTTTATAGATGAGGTCACCAGAGGCTTAGACTTTGTTTATGCCTACATCGATGATTTGCTTGTGGCCAGCTCAACGGAAGAGGAACATAAGGAACATCTTTCACTCCTCTTTCAACGCTTAGAACAATACGGTGTTACTATTAATGCATCTAAGTGTGTGTTTGCACAGCCAACCTTGGAATTTCTTGGTCACACGATTTCGCAGCACGGAATTACCCCCCTTCAGGACAAGTGTGAAGTGATAAAAAATTACCCTATGCCAAGTAATCACGCGTGAGTTACGGCGGTTTCTAGGTTTGGTAAATTATTACCACAAGTTCATTAAAAACTGTGCTAGTGTTCTTGCTCCTCTACACGCTATGATCACACACAAACGCAAGGTAACGAAATTGTTATGGTGTAGCGATAGTTTACAGGCGTTCGACAATGCCAAAAATGCTATCAATAGTGCATTGTCTCTGTCATTTCCTATCAGTGATGCCCCCCTAACTCTGACGGTCGATGCATCAGATGTTGCGATCGGTGGAGTGTTGGAACAAACCATTAACGGTCAACAAGCACCCATCGCGTTTTACTCGAAAAAGCTGCAGCCTGCCCAAACGCGTTATAGTGCTTTCGGACGTGAACTTCTTGCTATTTACTTAAACGTGAAGTATTTTCAACATTTCCTTGAAGGCCGAGAGTTTTGTGTTTTTACCGACCACAAACCTTTGATCACTGTCTTCAATAAAAACAGCTGTAACCACTCTCCCAGAGTCATCAGGCAACTCGATTATATCTCGCAATTTACCACAGATATCCGCCACATCAAAGGTGTCTTGAACACTCCAGCGGATGCACTTTCAAGAATAGAGATTACTTCTGTTACCCTCAGCTCTACACTGTGGAATGCTATTGCACAGGATCAAGATAAGGATACGGAACTACAAGACCTGCTCAGAGAAGACTCCACTCACTCACTTTCCCTCAAGAAAATGAGTATGCCAGGATTGTCTGTGCCCCTCTATTGCGACGTATCAACAGCTGCTATTCGCCCTTATGTCCCTCCATGTCACAGACAAGCAGTCTTCACGGATCTTCATAAGCCCTCCCATCCTGGTATCCGTGCTTCGCAACACCTGGTTACCTCTCGCTTTGTTTGGCCCTCGATGCGGAAGGATGTCAAACATTGGACCAAAACGTGCCTTGCCTGCCAGCGTGCCAAAGTCCAAAGGCACACCAGGTCCCCCTTTGACGCATTTCCGCCCCCATCCCAGCGATTTGAGGTAATTCATGTAGACATTGTTGGCCCTCTTCCAGTGATTCAAGGCCAACGTTATCTGCTCACCTGTCTCGACCGCTTTTCCAGATGGCCTGAAGCCATCCCACTTCCTGATATCCAAGCGGACACTGTTGCAAGAGCCTTTCTTCATGGATGGGTATCAAGATTTGGATTGCCGACAAAAGTCATCACTGACCAAGGTCGCCAATTTGAGTCTTCGCTTTGGAAGAAGTTTACCAGCTTGTTGGGTACAGTACATGCGCATACCTGTGCGTATCATCCGCAAGCTAACGGCCTCGTCGAACGCTTCCATCGCCAGCTGAAGTCATCCCTTATGTGTCACGAAGACTCCCATTGGATGGATAAGCTTCCACTCGTGTTGCTTGGTATCCGCTCTGCATTTAAGAGTGATCTGAAGACTACAGCGGCCGAACTAGTCTATGGAACAACACTGCGGCTACCAGGTGGCTACTTCACTGCAGGGGATAAGTCATGTGATCCTACGGAATTCGCTCAAACACTTTCCTCTCACATGCAGTCCCTTCAGCCTGTTCCCCCTCGATTGACTAGCCAACAGAACATCTTTGTTTCCCCAGCCCTCCAGTCTTGCACCCACGTTTTCGTTCGTGTACCTCTCCCAAAACGGCCTCTCCAATGTCCATATGACGGGCCCTATGAAGTTCTCCGACGTACGCGCAAATCATTTCTCATCCAGCGCGGTTCCAAGGTCGACAAGGTTTCTATCGATCGTCTTAAGCCTGCGTTTTTGGAATCAACCTTAAGTGAGGTACAAGTAGCTACCAAAAAGGTTCAGCGGAAATCTGTGTCGTTCGGAACTCTTTGAACTTCCTCTCTGGTGGGGGAGTGTGTAGTGAATACTCTTATTTTAGTTTCAAGATAAATGTTAATTTTACCGTCTTGAATTTCGGAATAGTATAAATTCATTTTAAATTAGTTACCCCATTATAATTCAATTGTGAACCACATTAATACTAATTTTATGTATACTATATTATTTTATTGTATGTAAACATAATTAATTATATATCACAATTGTCAGTTAATTATTTATATTCAAATATTTATTTTAATCTAATACCATGTCCATTTTACAAATAAATAATAGAAAACCAATGGTTATATTTTCCACCTTTGGTACTGTCGCAGTTTCGCCTAACGGACTCAATACGGCTAGTGAGATAATCACTGGTTGGCACTTAACTAGCGGCAGTGCTTATGGCTACATCATCCAGGTTAACCTATACCGGATAGATGCGCTACGGTCCCAAGCCGTAGCTTGCCTAGGCCGACGACGACGACGTAAACCA
Organism: Bathynomus jamesi; assembly: GCA_023014485.1. Lineage (NCBI taxonomy): Eukaryota > Metazoa > Arthropoda > Malacostraca > Isopoda > Cirolanidae > Bathynomus > Bathynomus jamesi. Next base: position 7,115 of record JAJOZX010013344.1, on the reverse strand, counting down.
ACAATAGCTTGAAGGGATTTGTACGCCCTCCGAACAAGCTATCACCGCATTTGAGAGGATCCAGCACCATTGAACTTTTGATCGTGTTTATTTCTTCACGGTACTGCCCATCTGTCTCCATCCGTGCATCATACTCATGCTCCCACAAGACTTTGTGAGTGAACTGGGAGCCTATAAGTTGATCGCGGGTGCGGGTCCATGCAAGACAGTCGGCAGGAGATCTACCGAGGATATCTCCTACGATTCCACACTCAGGACGGGGGTATCCTTGCCACCAGCAGCCGTTAAAGGAGTACACAGTCTTCTCACCAGTGGCACGGTTTTCACTTAGCCCACCAACCCAAAAAACACGACCATTAATCTTAATGGGTACTTCACCCGTGTTGAGGGCATGCTTTATGTATACCCAGGTCTGCTGCTGTAGGTGTATGAGCCAGTAAATAGTCTTGTGCCCACAACTGCGGGGAATGTTTCTGTGAATAACGGTTAAGGTATCTTTAGGTATGAAGTTATTCTTGAATACCGTAAAACATAATGATGCGATGGTGGTTCCGACTTGTAATGGATCGCATCTGAAACGGCCTATGTACATCCTTCCAAAGGCCTGGAAACATACTCTAAGCACGCGCTCATCATTCAGGCAATAACGCTCACATTCATCAGCTATATTATAAGGATTAGATTCATTAAAACCGTTGTAGTATCAGTCAAAATCTTCACGTTTATCTCTACTCATACAGTCACAGTTAAAGTAATGTTTGGGTGGAGGTAGTCCTACGTAATTTAAAGTTTCGCTAGTGAGGAATGTGTAAGGGAAATATCCTTTTGAAACTTCAGCAGCTACACCCATCACCTTGGGTAGCCTTGCTAATTTACAAGGCGTGAATAATAAAGTGTCTTTAAACTGTACATTACCTCTTATTTGCATCTGCATTAGCTTGTTGCCTCTTTTCAAGGGATCACCTGTAAATATCTCAGGTGACTCGTGCTCAAGCAACTCCTTATAAAGGAACTGTGTCAAATTTTGCCCCGTTATGGGCGAGAATAAACACAATAATTTTTTTGAACTTGTCCGCTAAGTTGACAATATAGGACACAGAGAGTTTCAGAGGGTTATCGTGGGCATTCGTTTTAAAAACGTTTGTCCGTTTACCACATTTGTGACACTCATCCCACTCGATCTCCATACACCCATCACAGATAGTCTGGCTTACAAGTAATGTAGAATAACCTCTTTGGTTTCAGCGTTCGTGTATGTTTCTATATCGTAGTACACAGTTATACAAGGACTATTTTTAGGTTTAGCATCTTTCATATAACATACATGCTTTACTCCAACCGCCTTATATTTCTCATGGCATGTAGAACATTGAATTTCATCACATGTATGCTTGAAATTCCCCCAATTATCCATCATGTGAAACATACCACATTCACAGATTCTCATTTTCCTGCACGTGCCAATTGATTCATGTAGCTCAAACAGTTATTATTGAAAAATGTGCGTTTACACACATCACAATCCCTCTTCTCAGCTTCAACTACACGGCTTTCACATTTGGGGCTTTTACACTGCTCACATACCATATGACAATCCTTACAATGTTTCACTATATCATCCGCAAACTCGATACAGCCATTACACAAATCATGATGTCGCCCATATTTTCGACTTTTATCATAACTAGCGTAGAGAGTCCTTATATTACGGATGGGGAGATACGTTGTCCCTGACAGTCCTAAAACAAGTAGGGGTCTTGTACGATCTCTCACACAGCTTTTAAAAATATACACAGTTCTACGACGATCATCCATTCCAAATACAACTACACGAACATTCATTTCCTCCTCTACCCTTCTCAGCTCTTCAGGACCCATATTACAGTCAAACTCAAGTTTACAGTCTACAGCTAGTTTACGGGCACGCTCCACTACCGTAGGCAACCAAATGTTTTTGACCCGTGTATTTAGTACAGAAAACATACGATCTAAGACTATTGCTATAAAGCGGCAACCACGATCGACGTTTATATGCCGTCTACAAATAGCCTGACAATTGAAGTTAAGAGTATAAGGTGTGGCACTATAACCCGCAACACGGAATACACGATCAATATTTACCGTGAAGTTGTCCATATTAAAGGCTATACTACTTTAAGAGGCCTGCATTATACGGCCTAATATATATTCTATATCTTCAGCTGCCAAGCGTCTGAAAGGTATTACTAACCAAAAATCATTTACATCTCCGTCATCTGATCCGAATCCGAAGGTCAGCCTCGTCCTGACTTCACGTTCGTCGCGGTTCTCAAGGGCAAACTCTACAATACGTTCATCTATGCGCTGTAGTCCGTGTTCAACACCATTGCTATACATGGATCTAGGATCAACCCTGACTATATACCGATTTCTAGTCAAAGCTGGGGTGGGGGTAGCGGTGCGCACCAATTCGAATGTTATACCATCCTCAACAGAACGAGAAGTTGCTGTGGAGGATGTACCAGGAATTGAACAGAAATAAGGGGGTATATTTGAGGAAGGTACTATTGTGGGGGTTGTGTCGTAAGACGTAGGAGGTTGGGGCTCTATTACTGGGGTCTAACAACCGGCTCAACCCTGGCGCGCTTTATACCTGACGTGGTATACCTGAACTGGCGCGTGCTACAGGTATCGCTGGTGAGGATTCGTCAGCGGAGATGGATTCTGTAGCTGCACGGTCAACAGGTTCGTCTGTGATGTCGATGATGGGATGCTGTACCTCGTCGTCATTCACGGTTCTGTGGAAGAAGAAAACAAAATATAAGGAGCAGCACTCAAAATTTGTAATATTTTGTAAATGGCCCACTTAGGGGCGTGACGTGTTAGAAATGGATTCTGTAGAAAATTCAGGTTCATGAGCCCATCCACATGTATTATATCTGGCCCTACAGCAGAGGTGGGGGAACCTCTCGCCCCCGGACGCATTTAAATTCGTCCGCCGATGATATCCTATAAAATTCTAAAAATATATATGAACCAATTTCCTAAGAGCAGTAGATAGATATTTCGGGAGGATTGAAGAAGGCGGGCGCATCGTCATTTTTGGAGTGTGTGAGCTATCAGCATTATATATATATTAGTCCGGGTCGAAAAGGGGTCAAGGTCAAGATTTTGCTTAGGTATATATTGTGAGGTTGATCATTTTGTAATAGTAGTATCCACACCAAAAATCAAGGCTGTGGGACCTTCGCTACCTCCCCCCTAACGATACTCACTTTTTTCCACATGAATTTGTATGGGAAATAGGCCAAAAAATCGAAAATCGTAAAAATCGACGCTAAATATTAATTTTTTTGCTTTCGGATGGCCAAAATCAGGTTCCCCGGCACGAATTACATCAGAATAGACCATTCACCAACTTTTTTTGAGATCGGGGGGTAGGGGGTAGGGTCTTAAATCCGGTGCTGACTCATAGCACCGGATATAAGACTTAATATTACATTACACTGCCTAACACCAATTTTGCTGATTTAATTCTAACATGTTTTTAGGTAACTTTGGTGTGCTGATTTAAAAAATCACCTTAGTTTTTGCCTATCACGTCAGGTTTTCGAGCATTCAAATACAGAGATATCGCATTTTGGCAGGGTTATGCCCAATTTTTTTTCTTTTCAAACTAAGTTTTTACATACTCAGAATCAGCATGGAAAAGTAAACAATTGTGCAGGGAGTGAACTTTAATATACAATGGTAATATTGACACAAAGTGATTAAAAGTGTTTAAATAAGCAAAAAATGAATCCATGATCATGACGTCACGCTCACACCTGGGGAAATCACAGATACCCAAGATTTTAATATGTTGTACATGACCTTTAGATTTAATGCACAGATTTTCGTATTCTACAGATAAAATTTTAACAGCAAAACAGCTGTTAACAGGTCTCAAAAATCATCAATTTTGATAAGTGCCCTTCATGGATCACCCAAAATAGGCATATTGCATTGCACATTGCACGAAAACCTGATGTGATGGAAAAACTCTAAGGTGATTTTTTAAATCAGCACATCAATATTATCCAGAAACAGGTCTTAGAATTAAATCACCAGCAAAACTTTTTGTTGTTGGGCAGCGTTATTTTTGTTTTTTTTCTTTCCAGATTCCTATTTAGGTACCTAGAATGTTAAAAGTTTGTATTAAAATACGTTATTTAATTTTTTAAAATCAGTAATAAATAAAATATAGTTAAAATCTTATTAAATTAAATTATGGCTACTAGAAAAAGAAGCCACAATGCAACCTTCGGATATCAAGCAAAATTTTCATCTGCCATGACGCCATCAAAAGCTGATGTTGTAAGGCACTTCCATTTTATTGTTAGAGAGGAAGAATCTAAAGCACAGGATAAAATAAGTAAAAATGCCCCTGCGTGGTTTCAAATAAAATCACACCCAAAAGCCACTGAGGGTGCGCGGAATTTTTGGTTTATGACAATTCTTCTTCGAAATTTAGATGTAAAATTCAAGAAAATTATTGAGCCGGTCATGAAATCAAAGCTTACTTCGCTAAGTAGCGGATTATAATGGGGCAAAGGGGGCATTTGCCCCCAGCCCCAGATGCTGACCGGCCCGAAGATGCTGACCGACCCCAAGAAACTATGTAAACGCTATAATCTACCGTTGAAATAATTGGTCGACCGTGAGGAAGAAAAAAAATTCTAGATTCCGCTTCTACAAAACCTAGTTTAGTATCCCATTTATGTGAACAAAGTATACATCTTCTTTAATCACATCTTTGTTTTTGTTTCGTTTTCTGTTGATCGATCCCAGTCAGCTGATCACATCACTCATGTATGATGTATCAGGTAAAGAATTGTGTTTTTCTAATGTTTTTCTAGTGAACTGGCCCTAAAATATTCATTGCCTCCAGCCCTAACAATGCTTAATCCGGCTCTGACTTCGCTAATCCTGAAAATATACTCCTGTCAATGGTTTCTGACAAGCGATTACATATTAGAGCTAGCAATTCAAAAGATAATTTTTTCCAGAACTGGGTTTTCAGGTGCCAGAAATTTTGAGCTACCAAGATCTATAAATTTTCTAGCAAATGATTATATTGATTTGATTAATTGGAATGAGCAGATAATCACTCCTCCACCTTTGCTAAGTAATTTTACCAATGAGCAATTGCTTCAGATTAGAACTAAACCTCTACAAATACTAGATTTTCCATGTCACAGCCAAAGCGTTGAACGGGGTGTAAACTTAGTAATAAAATCTAGCCAGGAAAGAATTCATTATATTAATCGGCATAAATTTATTTTAAATACTAGTGTCTAGAAAAGAACTGCCTACTTTTGAGTGGAAAGGTCAATGGAAGGAATAAAAAAAAACATTAGTTTGTCAAAAATTTTATTGAATTTCTGTCTCTTAATTTTTAAATTTCTACCAATAATAGCTAAAAATTTATGTATTAAATTTTTTTTCATGCATTTTTGTATTTTTTAATTTTTTTTCATTAAAAAATAAATATAAGTGTTTTATAAGCGAACTTTTGTAATAATAAAAAAAATTCGAAGTAAATCGCAAATTATCTCGAATTTTACGAATTTTCTGAAAAAATTGAAACTGGTAGGGCAGGTAGGGGTCCTCAGAATTCAAAAATATTTTACCAGGGTGTTACTATGATTGATTGAACCACCTCACACTATGTACGTAAGAAATAAAAAATTTCGACCAGGCCTAATATATATCAATCTGAAGTAGTTACGCTAATGTTACACATCGAATTCAGTGTTACAAAAACGTTTCGTTCAAATGCCTAACTGACATACAACTTGTATGTAAAATTTAGCAGTGATAGGATTTCACTCAAGAATTTAATACTATAAAAGTGGGATTTGTAAGAGAAGACCTACTCTCTCCTTCACCAGCTCAATACTCCTTTAAAGAAACTTAACTCCTTTCATTTGAGAATAAAGTTATCACAGTAAGAATTCATTTCTACGTCCTATCCTTTAAAGACAACATTACTAAATAGGACTGAAAACCTTAAGGACCAAAGAGTGAAGAGCTTTCAGATAACAGAACTCGAAAGAGGAAGAACTGTCAAACCTCAAATAAGTAAATGGTTTTAATACATAACAAAAAGCAAGTTTAAAGTTAACTAAACATTATGCAAGCTTAAGTTTTAAACTGACTTAATATTATCAGTTTTGAAGAAAACTTACGCCTATGTTTAACTGTGAACGGAGAAGTGCGTAAAACCTTGAAATCGTAGTATCAAAATTATTACGAGTTTTTTGTAAGTTTAACCCTTAAACTCTACCCGGGGTACTATTGTGCCTCAAGAATTCCTAGCGTAACTTTTATAATGAGATATCGCGCGCTTATTCTTTCTCCTAGAAATTAACAGGTGGTAAGATATTAATAAATTTATTCATTTGAATTATCTGTCGTAAGCTCCGCCCCCTGTATGATCGGTCACATGACTCCTGCTACTACCTGGGCATATCTCTACCCCTGCGTGTTCAGTTGAGCGCTGCAAGCCGTGGATCTCAGACGTGTATATGAAGAAATCTCACGTAGATGAAAAATAGTGATGGCTACCTTTAATATTGCGTACTCGAGTTTTATGAAGTGATATTCGGTAAAGTGTGAAGATTTGGTGGACACTGAAAGACCCTATTCTATCATCCTTTGATGCTTTTAAGGCTACATTGAACCGTGCGAAGGAACAAGAGGTACAAATACTCTACGGCTATTCTGGCGAGAGCATTGCAGGATTTCGTGGTACAAGTGATGTATTGAACTATGTTGTAGGACTAAACTTTATAAAAGCTTACATATACCGTGAAGTAGAAGAAACGAAACGTGCAGAAGAGAAGCAACGGATATGGTTAGTGAGTCTTGTTGATGAGTGGTGCAACAAGCGAAATTATGTCATGTTGCATCATACCGAGTACTCGTACCCTGCGACTGAGAATGTAAATCTTGTCATCATGGAGAATCTAAAGTATTTTTACCACTACATTAATATATATCACGAAAATGTCTGGTTGGTTGGTAGATAAATGAGCATCCTATTGTTTTCGCTGGAAACTCTGAGGCTGCACGGTCAATTCATCAAGGTTTTC
>JAJOZX010013343.1:80000-104245 GCA_023014485.1 Bathynomus jamesi | reverse complement strand
CATTCGACGCGACCTTGGCATCGGTCCTTAAGCAGCCAAATGACGACTACTCCTTTCAGTTGCGTAAAATAGGTTGTAAATATCTATAAATAAACGTTAATTCGCTCTGCTTTTTTTTTTTGACCGTAACTTATTATTACCGTAACTCTTTTGTTTACTTACAAAAGGACAATAATTTTTTCAGTAAAAGAAAGCTGTTTTCATCATTTTTAAGAAAACATTCCGGAGTTTCAAATTTAAGGTTAAAAAAACTATTCACAGAAATTAATGCTTTCAATTCTCAATGTAAAAAAACCAAAAAAACCACGTGTTTCCAAACTTTACAGAATGAAATTACTTTTACATTCAATATCTATTATATCTATTATGACCACTCAATAAATAGTTAGTTTGTAAATGAATCATATTTTTTATGATAAGTAATTTATGGATTCTTTAACGAAGAAGATCTACACTACAGTTTTGGAATCACAACCCAATATACCAAGGAATAGTCAAAATTACAATGCAGCCAGTACTGCTTTGCTTCTTAGTATTTTATATATATAATGTTGAAAATAGTGATTTGTAATTAAAAATATAGCAAACATTTGTAAAATCTAAAAAAATAACCCCTTGTGGTTTATTGTATAAATATACTGTATATACCGAAATAAATTAGTTACCCACAAATAATAAAAATATGGTTTACAAATTAAACAAACGAAAATAATTTAATGGGATCACCTGAAGATCAGGGCCCCCATGTATTCTTGTTTTTTGTTTTACAGTACCAAATATAATAATAAATTAAATTGAATGCCCGGTTAGGTCAACTGTACGCCCTTGACGATTGGTTAGGTTAAGTCGTGATATTTTCGTTAGTTTTAACGAAGATATCATTTGGTAATTGAGACTGGGGGCCCTGATCTTCAGGTGACCCATTTAACGTAACTGAATGTAGTTTATTATAATTTTAAGTAGTACCTTTTTGTAATATCGTAATTATTATGTTCTTTAAAATAATTTGCATCGCGTTCTAAAAGGTCTGAGATTAATTAAATACGTTAGCAGCGACCCTATCTACATATTACATTATCTCCAAGGTTGAATCTCCTTTCAAATTACTTATTTCCAAAATTATGAGAAAGGGGAAGATGGTTATAGCCAATGTTGCAATTTGTAATGTACGTACTGGATATGGCGAAATCAAATGCCTAATCATTTTTCTATTCTAGTTTTGTTGGAAATGAAAATTAGTTAATAGTCGTCATAAAAAAAGGTAAATTTTACATTGAGAAATAAATATATAAACTTATGAAATTTTCTGATATTAACTAATAATAATAATAATAATAATAATAATAATAAAGCTTGTTCAAGGCGAGAGTACGTTGTTAGATTTTACTTTTTTGTTGTTAAAAAAGCTTACTTGTCCGGATTTAAGGGTTGAGTTTTTTAAGCTGTAAAAATACTTTTTAACTATCATAAATCTCTCTCTCTCTCTCTCTCTCTCTCTCTCTCTCTTATAAATCTTTTCATATCGATTTAGTTGGAAACACGTAGCTTTTAAGGCAAAACGTATAGATTATTTACTTATTTTCATCCTATAAGAAAACGTTCTGCGTCCTTAGATGTAAGATGGAAGGTATTAAATTAAAAAAATGAATGGAAATGGAAACGCTTCTGTATCGTATCCCTTCTGACCATTTTTCCATTCTCCTTCATAGTTTTAGCCGATCATTTACTTTTAATAAATGGGGTATCAATTCATTACAGACCACTGGTAGGATTTCCTGCCAACGCGTATTTGTAGCAATACTCGTAATTATAAGGTTTTGCCAAAAAAAAATGAAAAGCGAGCTTTAATTGGTTGAAGAAAACCAGAATTTCGGAAGCTCGATTTAAACAATTGTTTATAGATTTTATTCATAGTGACGTAATTGAGGGCCGAATTGCTAAAACGTACCCTAATAAAATAATTAATTTTGATTTTAAAGAAATTGCGTTTAAAAGCGTGCGTTCATTTAATTCAAGGAGTAACAATTATTTTTTAATATTTAAAATAAATGTTTCTATAAGTGTTTTAGATTTTTCATTCTTTTGCGTGCTTCATGTCTTCATGACGTTTTTATGTTATTGTTTTGTTGTTGTTGTTGTTGTTGTTGTGAATATGGAACTGTAAAACCACAGAATGTAGAAGACATTATATGATTTACTGGAACGCCGTCAAATAATAGAATATGAGGAAGTTCCCATAAATTTTTTGATATCTTTTACATTCTGTGGTTATGCAAATGCAAATTCATGGTTGCAAATATGCACAACAAGGAAACAATAAACAAAACAATATAAAGAATGCAAAATTCAAATTGACATAACAACACAAACATTCCTTTTAAATACTTAAAATAGGCAACGATGTTTCTTAAAATAAAAACACTTTTTGGGGAATATTTTTAACAACATGGTTTTGGTAAGGTATATATATATATATATATATTATGTGGGATGAATTTCGCAATCGAACACGTGAAACGAATGAGTGATACAGACCCACAGGGAAAACTCCTTTGTAATCGCTTTTATTTTACTTGTGAGTGTATATATATATATATATATAGTTTGTTTATATCTCGTGGGGAATGGGCAATTTGTTTCTTTGCATTAATATCAAAATTAAAAGGGAATAACTTCTCGGCTGTTTATTCCATCTACACCTAAAAGTGTATAAAGTACAAGTAAATCCATGCATATAAGTTATAAAGTGAAATTCATTGAATGTAAAAAAGTGCAATTTAGATTACACAAATTATCACAAGATAAAATATATATTGAATCGAAATACGGTAGTCATCTGAGAAAAGTTGCAAACAAGGCAAAAAAGAGATCATAAATCCAAACCCCCGTGACTGACTCCCACCCAAACGAAAAGAAAGGGAAAAAAAATTTGTGTGTGTGTGTGTGAGTGTTGAGCGATTACAATAATTATAACATGGCCATGGGTCCAAATTCTCACCTAATTTGCAACTTTTGTAATCTAGCAACAACTGAAAACAAAACAATTAGGTGTGGTTTTTGTTAACAAAAACCAAACAATTGCACGACTTTAACTATGAATTGGGTCGATAGGAAAACATCCCTTGGATCGGACGCGAAGTAAATTATGGGTATCAAATTTTTGTGTGTGTCTCATGTACGGAGATTGTAAACTCGTTTGTGGTATTTAAAGAAATGAAAAATACGATAGAGAAAGAGAGAATAATGGGAAGAAAAGATGACCAGAATGTCCCGAAGGAAAACGGTGTGAATGAGAGACAAACAAATGAAAAGATAACGCGAAAAGAAGACACTATTGTAGAAGAAAGAAAAAAACGAGTAAAATCTGCGTTGGGATGAAACTACCATACGAAAATAATGATGAAAAGACGATAAAAACTAAAAATTACCCTAGAAGAGAAGACTCAAAATTGTGAAAAGACATGTACCCCCCGAAAGAAAGAGGAAAGAGAAGTAGGTTCGAGAGACGAAAGAGGTCAATGTTCCGCAAGAGAAAAAAGTTACTGTAAAAATAAGAAACTGCAAAGAAAACAACATCAAAAAAATATTAAATGATAAACTGGAGAGTGTAAATTGCGTCATACAGGGTCTAATTGAGAAACATACAGAGAAAGAAGATGACACTATAGAAGCGATAAAGATTAATTCAAAATACTTCTATAATTTTGCCAAAAGGAAGTTGAAAAATGTAAGCTAAGCCCCTTTATTGGATACGAAGACGATCACTAGACACGAGAGAAATACCGAGCATCCTGAAGAGAGCGAACATAATTCCAATATATAAAGGAGAAGATCAATCCGAGGCTAAAAACTGTAGGCCAGTGTGGCTTACATCTCATCTTACCAAAATATTTGAAGGAATAATTAGAGAAAAAGTTTATGACTTTTTGTAAACTCGAAAAATACTAAATGGTAACCAACATGGATTCCGGTCAGGAAGATCATGCCTATCACGACTAATGGAACACTACGACAATATTATTGATGCACTCAAAAACTATAAAAACTATGATGTGATATACACAGACTGCCAAGGGGTTCGACAAATGTGACCATGAAATCATAACATAAACTGAAATATATGGGAATAACAGAAAAAGTAGGAAAATGGGTACATAATTTCTTTAGTGAACGGCAGCAAGTCGTTACATTTCAAGGAATATCTTCATCAGAGTCAGATGTTCTTAGCTCAGTACCATAAGGAACAGAATTATCTCCATTACTCTTCATAATCATGCTGACTGATATAGATGAGGAAGTTACCAGTGACAGCACAGTAACAGCCTTTGCCAATGACAAATTAGTAGAGAAATAAGAAATTCAGCGGATACAGGATCTCTACAAAGACATAAAAAGAATCTACATTTGGTCGGAAGGCAATAATATGAAATTTAACACTGAGAAGTTTCAACTATTAAAGTACGGAAGAAGGGAGGACCTAAAATCCATGGAATACTATACCCCAAATGGACAGGAAATTCAGAGAAACTCTAAAGTAAAAGATTTAGGTGTTGTAATGACCGATGATGCGAACTTTGAAACACAAAGTAAGATAGGAGTAAACAGAACAAAAGGAATAATGGACAGATACTGGGAACCTTTAATAGAAGGGACAGAATATAATGATTCCTGCGTTGAAAACACTGATCATATCCAAGTTGGAGTATTGCTTAATTTTAAGATCCCCATATAAAAAAGAAGACATTAGTCAAATAAAAGGGATTCAAAGAGGCTTCACATGTTCATTGAATCCTATGGATGCAAAGAACTAAATTACTAGGAAAGGTTACGCCAATTAAATTTATATTCGCTGCAAAGAAGAAGAGAGAGGTAAACCATTATTTACACTTGGAAAATAATGGACGAACTAGTCCCTAATCTTACTTTGAACCCTGGAAAGCAGGAAAGGAAGAATATGTCGTGTTCCCAAATTAAAGGTTAGACAGGGAACATCTTCAACCCTGAAGGAAAATAATTTTGTTGTGAGAGGACCAAGACTATTTAACCAGCTGCGTAAGGAAGTAAGGAACACGAGTGGTGTAGCAGTGGATATCTTCAAAAGAAGACCAGACGCCTGACTCAGAACAATTCCAGCTAAGTCGGGAGTACTTGACTATGTGAATTGGAGAGCGCAAGAAACCAACTCTTTACTTCACCAGGCCAACTCAAGAGGAGGGTCAACAAGCCTCACCTCATTGAAATGAGAAATCATTGCACGGAACATCTGAAAGGTTGAAAGGAAAGGAAAGGTATACAGTATATATGTAAGTGAAACCTATATGCTGTGCCAGACGGAAAAAAACATTCTTTTTTCCGTACAAACCCAGTTAAAAAGGAGGAGTAACAACTGTACTAAAAGGACCCTTCAATTTGCCTGTATATGGCAGCTTTCCTATGTGGAGATTAACCACATTCGACAATCAAATTTCGCAAATATGGTGTTTGTTCGGCATGAAAATTAACTCCTTTATTACAGGATTCTTTATACCCACTATGACAAGAGGTTCATTTAAGTTTATTGTTCAAGGGTTCTTCCCCTCTCCCACTCCTCGTATAAATTGTCAAGTTTATGACATATCTCAAACCGTGGCTCAAAATAAAATTAATCCGATCTGAAGAAGGGGTTCGTTGACTTAGTCACGTAACTTTAAAGTTCTCTGTATATTAAAGTTATATATGGGCGCCCGGTAACTCAATAGTTACATGTGGCGGACTCCGAGTGGTGTGGCACTGGTTTGCTCCCCGCCGCTGGCATCGGGTGGAGTTGACTTGGCCGCTTACTTTGTTTCTGCTTTGGCTGAAGTGACCCTTGTGGCACATTCACCCCACCTCGTGGGGAAAGAAGCTGTTTGGATGTAAAGTTATGTATAAGAAAATACTGGAAGAACAGTAAAAAACAGGGCTTTAGAATCAGTCAGGTTTACTAAAGGACAAGAAGAAAGTGTGGGTTGTTGGAAAATGACTAGCAGGACACACAACCATTTTTCATACTGTAAAACATGCCTACAAGAGCTTCATAGAATTTCTTTTCAAGATATACTTTGAGGAATGATACGGTGTGGTTCTCCTTCGTTTAAGTTGATATGACTCTCAGCGAAATTTTATAAAATCTACACTTCAAAAACTGTCCGCTGTGCGCACCTGAGATCCGAGCGATAAAAACAAATGACTAAACTTACTGTGGGTATAAAGTATGCAAAGCGGACACTTGGTAGACCAAAGGTACATTGAGAGTGCACTGAGAGGTTTTCCTTAACCCCTGGAAATGTATTCTTTGTATTTTTTAGTTAGTTTTAGAGGACACCGTTTGTCAAGGAGATAACCGTTATAGCTATTGTCGACCTACTGTACTCCTGAAGTGCTTTATATTTTACAGAGTATAGTTAGTCCTTTTTTAGAGTGTACAGTTCCAAGTCATAAGCATGTCGTTTCAATAAACATTTATACAGGCAATACAAAGAAAATATACAATATAATATCATACAGTTTGCATTACATGTGATGTAGAATAAGGTGCCTTGTGGACACACTGTGCTTATGAGTAAAACATTTTGCATACTAAGGTAGAATCACTCTTCCATAAAATCTTTTTGTAAACTTATATTCGGCAAATACACGATTTTAAAAGTATAAAAATACCGTATCAAACCCATTCTAAAATACATTTCAATGTTGAATGCAATGAGATGTTCTTCAATTGTTAAATTTGCCTTTATTTTAAAGTAATATCAAACATGTTGGTAATCCCGACATCATATAATATTTCACGAGACACTAATTTCTAAAAGGAAATCATATCCTTCATTATTTTTATACCTTTGCATGATATAATTTTAGAGTGTAACGTTAAGTTAATACTATATTTTAACAGTCAAATACAGGACACTTACTTGCACAGAAAAAAAAAAAAGGGTTACTGTATATACAGGGTGATCCAAAAAGTTGTTCCCAGGGGGGGGGAACTTATTACATAAATATTTTTGAGAACACTCTTTCGGATCACCTTGTATTTTTGTGGTATACATAACAATGAGGTAATCATTTTCCACTCAATGTCAGTACCATCCCTATTTGGGGTTCGACAGTAAGAATAATCGAAGCAGAAATTCCAGAATTTGGAAAAGGTTTCCTACTTTGGAAAATGATATAAAACGTGACTGTAACGCAACTGTGGGCATGAAGGGTATTTTCTATGAAAACTTTACCTTAAAGTGGGAGAATACAGTACTGTAGATCGATTTGAGAATCGCTTCCTTCGACATTCTCACTCGCGCGATTTCTCATACTTGGACAAGGAGTGACGTTGGAATAACATTAAGGGGGAAGAGACAGCCCATTCTCACTTTATTATTCATCAATTAATCTCCAAGAAGGCAATTTTCAAATAGATCCACTTTCATTCTCGCTTTAAGTTATAGATTTTTCATACAAAATACTCTCTACCCTCAACAGCGTCACCCTCTCTTTTAATTAATACACTTTCCCAAATCAGGATACTCCTTTTTTTTCTTTTTTCCCCCCAAATTTGGAATTGTCAATTAGGGCATTCCCACTTCCAGACTATAAATGAGAATGGCGACAAGTGGAAGTATCAGCAATAAATTCTGTACAATTTTCTTTCATCGACTCTGAGAACGGATTTTTTCTATTATTATTATTATTTTATTATTATTATTATTAGGCAACGGAATTCCTATTCAGACCGATATATATATATATATATATATATATATATATATATATTATAAACATATTGCTATATTTCCGCATACCTATTGCGTTAAACGATATGGTGAAATTCTAGGCAAGGCTTAGTTACATGGAAGAATATATATATATAATATATATATATATATAATATATATATATATATATATATATTATATATATATATATATATATAATGTGTATATGAAACGCTTCAAGGTTATTATTTTCTCATCTCGAATACCAATTCATTTCTATTCATTATTATTCATTATGATGATATAAAATGAAAAAGAATATTATGTATAGCCTCGGTTAACCTTGGTTTTGCTTCCGCCCGAATTGTTCATTCTGACGAAGGTCAAGTTTGTTATTCCACCTTAGACCTACAGTTTAACGCGGAATTCGGACCACACCCCACCAGCAGCCTAGCGTTTTAACCACTAGGCAACCCAGGGTATCCATTTATCTATCAACCAATTTCTTTTTGTGGAAGGATGAACAGCTGGGTTCGAGACCCGGTGACGGCAGGCGGCGCGCAACAAAACCCAGCTGTTCATCCTTCCACACAAAGATATGGACCGTGACTTATTTTTGGTTGGCAAGGTACTGGTAGTGATGGATACCGTAATGAAATTGACTGGATTCTTTGGATCTGATATATTTGCATGTCAGTTATAAATAGATATAGAGTGTGGACAGTAGTCTATTATGACTTGATCCCCTGGATCGAGAGATTCTATCTTTAGTTTTTAATTGATAATTAATTAGTTTTAAATTGATAATTATTTAGTTTTGTAAAAATTGGTTGTTGCCAATGTACAGGCAGTTTTTACATAGTGGAGCCACCTCGATGGGCCGAAGTGGCCCCTAGTGTGCCCACTATAAAAATTTCTCATGTTCTTATGTTCTTGTGGTTCGGAACCCACGTAAAATTGTAGGTCCCCACCGCTACCACGGAGGACATGCGCAATACACAATTACGAACGCAGTTAGGTAGACCAGCCATGAGTGGATCCTAGGGTCTTTGTTGGTCTGAAACATTATAACATTATAACATAAATGGGTACCCTGGGTTGCCTAGTGGTTAAAGCACTGGGCTGCTGGTAGGCTGTGGTTCGGATTCCACGATAAACTGTCAGTCTAAGGTGGAGTGACAACCGTGACTTTCGTCAGAATGAACAATTCGGGCGGAAGCAAAACCAAGGTTTTTTATATATATATATATATATACACAGTGTATATAAAAATACATATATATATATATATATATATATATATAAATATGGGGCTACATCGTGGCCGATGTCGTAACACCGCTTCCCGGAGATCAGCGAAGTTAAGCGACATTAGGTCTGGGTAGTAGTTGGATGGGAGACCGTCCTCCGCATCCAGATTATGTAGCGACCCGTGGTTCGGATCCCACGTAAAGCTGTAGGTCCCCTCCGTCATATGACCTTAGATGTTGCGAAGGAGGTTAAACAACCCCAATATATATATATATAGAGAGAGAGAGAGAGAGACACTCAATATATTTTGCCCAACCTTTTTTTTTCTTTCCAAGTTTCCTTTAAGTTCCAGAAATTTTGTACACAAGTAGTTACATACCTTTTTCACAAATTTTTATTTTTCCACATAGTCTCCATCCTTTTCTACGGCTTTCCTCCACCTCGAAACAAGGCCCTTTATTCCTTGGTGATAAAAGTCAGCTGGGTTCCACTCGAGCTACCTCTTAACCTCCTCAACAACCTCATTGTCACTCTGAAACTTTCTTCCACGAATAGCATCCTTTATTGGCCTAAACAAATGGAAGTCTAAAGGTGCCAGATCGGGGCTGTTTGGAGGGTGGGGTAACACAGTGAAGCGCATTTTTGTTATGGCCTCTCTTGTTTGCAAACTGTTGTGTGGTCTTGCGTTATCGTGCAAAAGAAGGACGTCTTCCAGTTTTCTCTCCGGTCAAACTCGCTTTATACGTCTCTGGAGTCTCTGTAGGGTAGCAATATATGCCTCTTGATTGTTTGTCCTTTCTCCATGATGTCCACCAGAATCACCCCTTTCATGTCCCACAAGATGGTGGTCATAACTTTTCTTGCAGAGGGAGCCATTTTGGACTTTTTCTTGCGTGAGGAGTCTGCGTGATGCCACTCCATGGATTGGCGTTTTGTTTCAGGTTCAAAGTGATATACCCAAGTCTCATCCCGAGTCACGATTCGTAAAAGGAAGTCATCCCCTTCTGACTCGTATCGAACCAACGACTCAGAAGCAATTTCTTTTCTTTGGGCTTTGTGATCTTCAGTCAGTTGGCGAGGAACAAACCGTGAACACACTTTTGAGTATCCCAGTTGCTGAATTATCGTATTCACACTTCCTTCACTAATTCCCAGCTCCAGTGATAGCTCCTTGTATGTGACATGCCGATTTGATCGAATGATACTGTTAGCACGTTGCACAGTGTGAGATGTCACAGCCGATGCCGGGCGACCGCTGCGTGGCTCATCATCGAGGCTGGCTCTCCCTCTCTCCGATGATTTCACACGTTTAGACCAGCGTCCAACTGTGCTTCAATCAACAACAGCATCTCCCTAAACGTTTTGTAGACGTTTGTGAATATTTCCAACTGTTTGAGTTTGAGTTTTGAGTTTTCCTTCTCTGCGGTTAAGAACTCAATAACAGCTCTCTGTTTACGACGCACATCAGTGTCAGACGCCATTTTCGAAACTGCGTAAGGCATCTAAAAGCGGTTTTATACAAGGAGGGGAGGTTCAAACTGGAAAAATCCGGTTATGTGAAACGCAAAAAGTTCAAACTTACGGCCCAAAAGACATTTCAGCCCCATGGCCTATTATTTAGCTAAGAAAAAAGGGTGGGGCAAAATATATTGAGTGCCCCTATATATATATATATTATATATATATATATATATATATATATATGCTGCAAACCCACAAGGAAAAAGAAAAACGATTCCAAGGCCTTTCGTGTATTCGTTTTTTTTCCTTGTGGATTTGCAGCATTCATTTATTTCACGTGTTTAATTGTGAAATTCATTCCATATATATATATATATATATATATAATATATATATATATATATATATATGTATGCCATCATGAAGCATAAGGTATATTACACTTTCTGCTGTTACAATAACACGATGAAGAATTATGAAACTGACTATTTATTTTATTTAATTTGGTCTTAAGCTTTAGGCTTTATTGCGCTCTCATATTTATTAAAGCCAAAACGTATCACTTTATAGGTAGTTATGTTTAAGTAGTAAGTATTAATGAATTTAGAATATGTAAACGAACGATTAGTTCAAATTTAGAAATATGCAGTTTAATTGTCGCTTGAGGTAACACGTACTTCAGTGTACAGGGTGGTCCATAAGTCCCAGTCGGTTATAAGTAAAGCGAAAATCCATATAGCGGATTTTAGACAAGTGTTTTAAAATAATCAATAAATATTTCACAACTTTTGAACTTTTTACTTTGTTTGATTTTGTGTATTTTCGATTTAATTATAACCGATTGTGCCAACCTGTACATGTCAGAAAGTTGAGGGAATACCTCACAAGCATTGTCTACGTACGGGAGGGTTGCGAGGAAGCCGCTGTTTCTGAGTCCTCATCAAAAAAATGCACAGGTCAAGTATTGCAAAGGAACACGTCGGTGATTCTCAAGTCTTGGAAAAGGATGTTCTCGAGAGTGTGATGAAAGAAAAATCGAACTTTTAGCCCACAATTAAATGAGGTTTGTTTCGAGGAAGTAAACAGGACATTTAATGGAAAAAATTCATCCCGACTGTAAACACAAGAGCGGCTCGGTGGTGCTTTGGGTCTGTGTCATCTGCAGGTATGGGAAATTTGGTTCGAACTCGTGGAGGAATGGGTTCAGCAAAGTATTACTATAGATTTTAAATGAAAATTTTCTACCTTCGGTGAAGAAGTTGAAAGTGGGGCGCGCATGGGTAGATATTTCAAAAGGACAATGACCAGAAGTATACGTCCAAAAGTACAGTAAAGTGGTTGGAACACGAAAAAGAATTACAGTCCACGAACTTTATTGTCAGCGAGCGTTTTGAAGAACTGAAGAGGTGGTCCATGCGAGAAACCCAAAGAATTTTACTCAGTTGGAGGCATTTGGTCAAGAAGAACGGTCACGACTACCAAAAGTACAAACCCTAAAGATGGTACGAGGGTAAATAAAGGATCTGCTTTAAATAATCGCAGCAAACGAACGTTCTACGAATTACAGATTTAAAGGTTGCTAAAATGTTGTATTACATTCTTGAAAAATAAAAATCATTATTCGTTCTTATCTATTATCGATTTATCTTTACACTTTATTTTTATAAATATATGGTAATGTACTTATACATATACGAAAGAGGAGGTGGAGCAGCAGTTGGAAAATTGGAGAGAGGCGTTGGAAAGTAGGGGGATGAGAATTAGCCGAAAGAAGACCGAATATATGAGATGTGATGTGCAGTAGGACCGAGGAGGGGAAGTGACATTGAGTGGAGAGCGTGTTAAGACGGTGGAGTATTTTAAATACTTGGGGTCAGCAGTGGATGCAGAGGGGGGGCAAAGAGAGAGATAAACTGTAGAATACAGTCAGGGTGGAAGAACTGGAGAGACGTATCAGGGGTGCTCTGTGATAAGAGGGTCCCAGTGAAACTGAAGGGAAAGGTATTCAAAACAGTGGTGAGGCTGGCAATGTTGTATGGAATGGAGACTGTGCCAATGAAGAAGAGCAATGAAAGAAAAATCGATGTGGCTGAAATGAAGATGTTGAGATGGATGTGTGGAGTGACGAGGAGAGATAGGGTCAGAAATGAGCATATAAGAGGAACAGTGAAGGTGGCGGAAGCATCTAAGAAGGTGCAGGAGGCCAGGCTGAGGTGGTATGGACACGTCAGGAGAAGAGAGGAGGAGTATGTGGGGCGCAGAGTGCTGGAGATGGAGTTGCCGGGACGGAGAAGAAGAGGAAGACCGAAGACGAGATGGAGGGACTGTGTGGTGGCGGACATCAGGGAGAAGGACTTGGAGGAGGACGCGGTATACGACAGAGGAGAGTGGAGAAGACGAACCAAACAACAGCGACCCCATGTAAAGATGGGATAATAAGCTGCGGAAGAAGAAGAAGATTTCGATGAATCGAAATTCAAACCTTTTTCGGAGTAGTTGGGGTGCTGTAACTTTTGCAAACACTCTCTCTCTCTCTCTCTCTCTCTCTCTCTCTCTCCTATATATATATATATATATATATATATATATATATATATATATATATATATATATATATATATATATATATATATATGCAACGAGTTTCCTGCGTATATTGAGGTTCTGAATGTAGTAGGCTAGGTATAAGCTGTAACCCTAGATCCTGTTCCAAAGCTAGATCCTATCTGCTTTGCAGACAGCTGGTGAGGGAAGCTATATTTTGGGGCCTCTTTGCGAGTAACCCGGTGCCCACGTTGGGCTTTCCATCATGAAAAAAAAAAACTATAGTATTTGTCATTTATCATTACTTATTCGAACTATAGTGGATGTAATTTCCCAGAAGAGTTCCTTGTTCCATGCACGGTCTGTGTTTAACATATAAGTTTCTCAGGGGACCATTCTGAGTTTGTGTGTGTATATACATACTCGTATACGTGTGTGTGTATGTGAGTGTGTGTGTGTGTGTGTGTGTGTGTGTGTGTGTGCGTGTGTGTGTGTTTTGAAGAACTGTGCAGTTAGTTCGTTATTTCTTTCTGAATATAAATAAATAGTTTAGGTCTGAGTTCTTATCGCTATCTTTCTTTAACTTTTGACTGCTCCTTGTCTCATTTTAGGTGGGCAAAGGTGCACAACAAATTTATCTCATCTTTCTACTTTCTCTAATTAAGTTGTTATTCATTTTTATCAAATTGTTTCTTTTGGGAGAGCGTGCATGGTGCTTAGACACCACTTTAAAACGAAGAGAGAGAGAGAGAGAGAGAGAGAGAGAGAGAGAGAGAGAGAGAGAGAGAGAGAGAGAACAGGTAAACTAAGAGTAAATCCAGTAAATCCAAGGAAGAGTGCTTTTTGTATTCTTCGTTTAGTTTCAGAGGACCTCGCTTGTCAAGAAGAGAATCGTTAAAAATATACTCTTGGTCTACTTTGAAAGTACTATCAATGTACTCTTGAAATGCTTTATTTCTTGCAAAGTATATTTATTAATTCCTTTTATTTACTCTCCGTTCTAATGTAGATACAGTGGACAAATTTTGTGGTGCAGGAATTTTGTTTCCAGTAACTGAACGGCTTGTCTTCGGGGACACTAGCACCGAACCTTACATACGGTGTCAGGAAATGATTGCCCCCCCCCCTGTAGAGCAAAAACTAGAAGAGATAGATAAAAACCGGCGAGACCACTTGAAAGAGCGTTAAAATCTGAATAAAAACCATTATACTCTATTCCTGTGATTTTAATTCTTACCATTTTTTTCCCCACAGAAACCATGGCATCATCTATTTTGAATGATTCAGAGAAAAAGCGAGTTCTTGACCGCATTCGAGCTGTCACATTTCGTGAAGCAAAGGAAGCTGGTGCAACTTTCATAACTCGACACTAGGTGGCTGAGAGATTAAAAAGATCAGAAGACTTTGTCAAAAGGAATTGGAATAAGAATCCTGAAGATTGTGAAACAGAATTTCGAGGAGGAAGACCGGAGAAATTATCTCAAGAATCGAAAGACATTGTGCTTGCTGCATCACGGCGCCGAAAGAAGAGCTGCTCTGAGGTAGCGAAAGAGATACTTATCCGTCGTGGTAAGATAGTCAATCGGCAACTTGTGCATCAATTTCGAGTTCGCCAAGGCTTGAGTGCTTGGCATGAAATAGCTAAGCCACGGAAGAGTGATCTTAATATTGAAGATCGGCTATGGTTTTGTGATTATCTTGAGGAATGGACGGAAGACGATTCCCTTCACTTGGTTGTCAGCGATGAATTCTTCGTTTATGTCTCCAGAAAACCAAATTTTCAGAATGATCGGGTTTGGGCAACAACTCCTGATGAAGTCCCAGACGACCAGAAGTATCGAGAAATAGTAAAAAATCCAGCATGTGTGGGTGTTTTCATTATGTTCTCTATTCGGAAGCTCATCTGGGTTATCAAACCAAGAGGAACCAGTTGGGATGGGCCTTATTTTCGAAATGTAATTTTAGCCCAACATGTAATTCCGTTTTTGAAAGACCCCGAGTGTGTTTTGGATGTTGAACAGGCAACCTTTCTTCACGACAAAGCCCCCTGTATGAAAGCACTTGCGACTCAACAACTGCTTAAGGCCAATAACATTGATTTTTTCGGAAATAATGAATGGCCTGGCAATTCTCTCGATCTTAATGTCTGTGAACATGTCGGATCCATCATGAAGGATCGGGTGGAGTCCTTAATGCTGGAACAACCCATTCAGAATCGGTATTCAACAGAAATTATGACTGCAAAGATCAACGAAGTCCTTGAAGAAATGAGTCATGATACCGATCTCTTTGAGACACTTCTGGGATCATACCCCCGTCGATTAATGGCCGTCAGAGCTGCAAATGAGGGCAACACCCGATATTAAAACAAGTGTTTTTTATTCAAAATTAAACGCTCTTTCGCGTGGTTTTGTCTGTTTTTTTCTATTCCTTTCAGTTTCTTCTGTACAGGGGGGGGGGGGGGCAATCATTTCCTGACACCCTTTACATACATACATACATACATACATATATACACAAAGATAGAGAGAGAGATTGACAGATAGATAGATGGATGGATAGACAGGCATTCATTTTATTCGAAGAGCACTAATTAGGTATTTTTTACTTTTTTTTTTTTTTTTTTACATTTTTCCTTGAATTTTGCAAATTTGTTTCCCATGTTATTGATTAATACGCTTTTCACCTGCAAGCACACAGCCACATACCTGCGATTTTCATCTTCTTTGCTTGATTTTCAACAGGTGACAGCTTCTTCTTTGTAAATTATTAAGTTCGTTTTCTATCTTTAGATCTGCCTTTCATTTATAGATCACCTCTCTCTCTCTCTCTCTCTCTCTCTTTGTACATATATATACACACACACACATACACACACACACACACACACCACACACACATATATATATATATATATATATATATATATATATATATATATATACAGGGTGTCCATAAAATCCAGCATCATAGAAATAAACAAACTATATTCAATAAACCGTGACTGGACTTTATAAACACACACACACACACACACACACACACACACACCCTAGATCCATGTCCCAAAGCTGGATCCTGTCTGCTTTGCAGATAGCTGGATCCTGTCTGCTTTGCAGATAGCTGGTGAGGGAAGCTATATTTATGGGACCTCTTTGCGAGTGACCCGTTGCCCACGTCGGGCTAGCATCATGAAAAAGAAAAACTATGGTATTTGGCATTTACCATTACTTATTCGGACTATAGTGGATTTAATTATCCCAGAAGAGTTCCTTGTTCCATGCACGGTCTGTGTGTATCATAAAAAACTCAGGGAACCATTCTGAGTTCATTCCCATATATATATATATATATATATATATATATATATATATTAAAATAAATGCAGTGTAACCCAGCTTTCGATGAAACGACTCAGCCTCTGATTTTTTCTTTATAGTTAAGGAGAACTGTGAATGAAATTTAAACACATCTTTTATCCCTTTTCATGTTCTAAATAACCCTACAAAGTTTAATTGAAATATCTCATTTAGGTTATGAGATATTGAGGAGGAATTTCACTGTCTTCCACTTTCAAAATGGATAATGAAACGTTGTCTTACTCTCGTGTACCCACATCGAAGGTCCTCTGAAAATTTTGAACAAGGAAAAAAGTTGTGGAAAAAAGTTCGACGAATAATACCACTACTACTATTAATAATATTTTTCAAATAACTCCCCCAAGTTAATAATAATTAGTAATTTGGGGGTGTTTCTTTCAAATTTTATTATTATTATTATTATTATTATTATTAATAACGATATTTTGTTAATTTTTTTCGCAAGTGCCCTTCAGATTTAGATATAAAATCCATTAAAGTTACCGTAGCGCTTAAATTTTTAAAGGTGATTTGAATTACTGATAATTTATTTATTTAATTATAAAACTAAGTCTAAGGAAAAAAAAAACTTTCAAAATATTAGCTTCACTTAATTATATTTAATTATAAAACTAAGTTTAAAGAAAAAACACTTTTAAAACTAACTTTATTACGTACCTAAAACAAATCATTTTATAATACATTTTCATACATTTCACCCTTTCAGGACGACTGGAACAAATTGGTAGCGTTTCAAATACACGTATTCATACCTTAAACCTACAAAAAATTCAAGCCTTAAAGGGTTAACAATTATTATATTAATTTAACAATACGAGAATAGTATGGCTCGCAATGGCAAGTTAAATAGCACATTAACGGTAAATATTTAACTAATATTTAACATAAATATATCTAAAATTGCTTCATTTTACATTTGTACGATTGTGTATTCCATATTCACTGAAACTGTAGTTGATAGAGTTTGCTAAAATCTACTCTGTATCAAAGAATGATATGAAATTGTTTCAAACTGTATTAAAATGTATTAAATTGTATTAAACACGCTAAATATATATTGGCTTTCATTAATTAACTCATATTCTAAAAATGTATACATTATATTAACTTACATTATATTATATTAATATTATTATTATTATTACTATTATTATTTCTATTCCAAATCTTACCAAGTGGCTTTAAGTCGTCAAAAAACCGACGCAAAAGTGGTCAGAATTATTACAGTACATCGGTAGTTTTCAATATAAGGAAATAAATCTCTTTGACTTTCCTAATTCTTAAAACGACTCAAGTGATGCAGCAATTTTGACGATTCAGTGGGTCTGAGCTTATTTGCCTGTATATATATATATGTGTGTGTGTGTGTGTGTGTGTGTGTGTGTGTGTGATACAATATCTAATACAAAACTAGAAAGAAATAGTTTTATAATATTAAATATATTGTATGAGCTATTATGTAATTTTATATTTGTTAACCTTGGTTAACTTCTGCCCGAATTGTTCATTCTGACGAAAGTCAGACTTGTCACTCCACCTTAGACCTACAGTTTAACGTGGAATCCGAACCACGCCCCAGCAGCACAGCGTCTTAACTACTAGGCTACACGGGGTACCCATTTATCTACCAACCAATTTTTATTTTGTGGAAGGATGAACAGCTGGGTTTTGCTGCGCGCCGCCTGCCGTCACAGGGTCTCAATCCCCTGGCCGATGAATTCGTAGTCAGCGACGCTGACCACTACACCACTGAGGCGCCACATTCATTCTATAATGCGTTTAGTATAATTTATAATTATATCCTTTATTTTACTTTCGCATAGTAACGAAGACTCAAATACCCCCAAAAGGGAAATAAGGAAGCTTCCAGGTTCATTCTGGAATATTCTCGAGTTTTCTCTACACAAGTTAGCTGGAAGACTGGAAGACAGCTGACAATGACCTTAAAAATAAGTGAGAAGTATTTTTTATTTTTTTACAGCACTGCACTGCATACCCCCAGGTAGTAATATTTACTCATACTGTTTATACTGTTTGGATTTGAAACAAAATTTCATTATAAATTCAGTAATTATACAAATGCTTTAATTTATGAATATTTTACTTCTATATGACAAGTGTATTCTTATAAATAAGGTAATGTATTAATTTTATAGCTCTGTGGTGCCAAACCTTATAAATGCATATTTGTGTTCGACCAAATGCATGTCCAAATATGGTATTACTTATTCTCTTGACTATATGACCTCGCTAAATGCTGTCTTACGCACACGCAGAGTGCCTAACGAACAATTTAACATTTTATTAATAACTTTAAGTATATGAGTAAGAAACGAATTTACTTGAATTTAAATGATAAATGTTGGTAATTTAATGATCGTAAATTACAATTTAAGCGTTAAAATCTTTGGAAAATAATTCTAATTTTTTAATTACAGTTTAAAATCACCCATTAATGGTACTTGGCAACTGTTTGGCATCGGCTACAGGGAAATCCTCTTGGCATTTACACTCACGGGTATATATAATTGTATTCCAGCATTAGGGCATCAGTTCAGGATTAGCTTTGTGAGTGAAAGAGATAAACATCTATCCTCTGGTATTGCATACCATGTGCTTTTAATACCTGACTCATATATATATATATTATATATATATATATATATATATATATATATATATAATATATATATATATATATATATTAAAAATTATTATATATATATATATATATATATATATATATATATATAAATATATATATATATATATATATATATATATATATATAAGTGTGCCTGTGTTCTGCTGTGCAATTATTATTATTAATTTTATTTATTATTTTAAAATATAAATACAGTTATTTAAAAAAATGTGTAATATTGAAGTTCAATGAATTTACTATCTAATTAATAATTACGTGCCTATATATCATTATATTATTAATTATTATTAATGACTTAATTATTATTAATTATTATCAATGATAATTATTATTAATGACAGTTTTCTTTTATAAATATAATGTTCACCTTTTCTCTAATATATATATATATATATATATATATATATATATATATATATATATTATATAGGTAGATAGATAGCTAGACAGATAGATAGATAGAAAGAGTGATGGATAGAGAGATAGATAGATAGAAAGACTATCCACTTATTGATATATATATATATATATATATATATATATATATATATATATATATATATATATATATATATTAAACGAGATTAATCATTATAATGTCATTGGTTGCTATGGAAGGTCTGTATCTTGAATAGGGAGAGAGAATATAATCTATTATATTAATCTATTATCATATAGAGGATAAATTTTTATTGAAAGGATAAAAATGACCTCGTATAATTGTATATATACATACACACACACTCGTATATCCTTGGGAAAAATATATGTTTAGTGGATATGTGTGGAAAGTATAAAAAAAATCTATATTTCCAGTTTGTATACAAAATAAAATCGTACGATAATGGAGTAATTGGTTATATGGAAAGAAAACGCGTTATTCGAGACAAGCAACATGACGGGGTGCCTTGAGGACAAAAGAGTTAAAAAGAAATGGATACAGTATTCAAAATTTCAAAGCATTTTAGCGCGTTTGATACTTTCGAATTTGTGTGCTTTCGAGTGTAAATCACCCGAAGAAGAAAACTGCAGTGTACGTAAGACTTTGTCGCTAAACCAAACATTTGGTTTCTTTATCAAGGACGATACAAAGTTATAAATCAGAAGGTGGTTTTAGCCTCTCCTAGGCTTTGTCTAGTTCATTAATAGCCAAATCCCAGGAGACGCTTAGATTTCCTTTCTTATTACTGCTATCAACAGAAAATCCTAGTCAGAACACCTGTTTTTCACCTGTATATTAATTTAACATGAATGTAAGTATTACATATGTGTATATATATATATATATATATATATATATATATATATATATATATATATATATTTATTTATATGTCTGCAATTTTTATATGTATGTCTGTGCATTTTTTATGTATATGTCTGTGCATTTATATACTGTATATACTGTATATGTCTGTGTATTGGTTTATACGGAAGACTTTCAGTATAGATTTTAGTATTTTCAGTATACTTTCAGTGCCGTATGTGTCAATTTATTCCAAAGACTTTCAGTATATGCTTAAATGTAGTGTATAGAATGTTATAATAATTCTATTAGAATTATTAAAATCTATTGGAATCTATTAAAATAATCAGAATCTATTGGAATCTACAGTATTACAACTCATTAGAATCTATTGAAATATATTAGAATCATCAGAATCGCTTGCAATGTATTATAATCATCAAAATCTATTGGAATCTATTAGAATTATCAGAATCTATTGGAATCTATTACAAATCATTGGAATCTATTAGAATTATCAGAATCTATTGGAATTTCTTAGAATCATTAGAACCTAAACGCGAAAATGAATACCATAGGGATAATTATCCGGAAATATGGGAGAAAGTAGTTTAGGAAGTAAGTATTTAATGTTTCTCTTGTTCAGTAACTCGCCAGGGTATTATAGCTTAGTGGTAAAGTACCGGGCTGTTAATTTGAAGGTCCTGAATTCGAATCCCGGCTCGGACTTCAGATTTCTGCGATTAAGGTACTTCTCTGGGTTTTCCTTGATGGGGCAATAGTTCGGATCCCGCTAAAGCTGTAGGTCTCCTCCGGCATATGACCTTTGCCGTTACGAAGGGATTTAAACAACCCCGAAACACTTTTATTGTATTCGGTACTTGCCAGATTTAAATAAAATACAGGGTTCCGTAAATTATCTTTACAAACTGAATTGAAAATGAATTGAATTCGTAAAGATAATTTAAGGACACCCCGTATTATTATATATACATGTATATGCACTGCAAGCAGTAAAGTTTTGTATAATATAAAAATTTTAAATAGTTTGGTTCCGTATTCCATGTCAAAATAGGTTAAGGAAAGGTTCCTCTCAGAATTAGGATCCATATTGGTGATTACATAGACACTAACAGGGAAATTAATGGCCCTCTTTTTGACCCTGTATACCAAAATATTTTACTGTTTTACCAAAGGGAACCTATTTTAGCGTTTGTTGATTGGAGCATGAAAGTTAGAAAAACCCCATTTACTGAAGATACTTCAACTTGAATGCTTTATACGAATTTTCCTGTTTAGAATGTAGCGTTGGTACTTAAACTACTGTAAATAAACTATAAACTGTAAGTTATAACTATAACTACAGGGTATTCAAAAAGAAACGCAACCTGAAACAGAAAAAAAAGGGTTAGGTTACAATGATATATGCATTCTCCAATAGGTTGTGTGTTTTTTTTGAACACCCTGTAAAAAAACCATTATTATCAGATAAACAAATCAGCGTTTCTTGCGTCCTTTCTGTTGGACACAGAACGAAACAACCATCTCATTTTGTCGATGAGGCATTTCACGGCCACTTTTTAAACCCAGCTTAAACTAACCTAACCTAACCTAATGTTAACGTATTTTAACAAGACCTAACTTAAGAAATAAAGGTGGTACTATAACATTTGCTTCCAAATTTATTTATTCGCCAAAATGTGTCCGTTTTTTATATTTTCTTTAATTACGTTAAGGTTTTTAGTCTCTATAAATCAACCCGAGAGCTCATTAACCTGACCATTAACTAACCTACCTAACCTAACCTAACCTAATCTTTGTTAAGATAGAAGTTAAAGGATATCTCATTTATTTGGCTCAAACGGAACGATATAAAAAGAATACCTTTTAGCCCATAAGTTAAATTTTGATGCAAACGCTATAGCCGGGAAAAAAGATAGATAAATAGATAGCTACGCAAATAGATAGAGAGATAGATAATCAGGTAAACAAGTAAATATATGTTAAATTTCGATGGAGAGGAACTTTTTACATTTCTTCAAATTCTTATAAAATAATATCCTATTTACGTCTTAATTTTAATCCTAACTATGCGCTATACTTAACTATAAACACAATGAAGGAATTACACCGGTTTCAACAATTCACCACTACAATTCAACATTTCACCACTCCAGTTCATCTTAGAGAAATGGGCAGAGGGTGCAGTGATAAGCCCTCTGCATTAATGGCTAAACACAGTTCTCCTTTTAAAGGGGGACTTATTCTTCCTTCTGGTGGAAAAGGGACGTAGAACGAAACAACCACCTAATTTTACAGCCATTATTTGAACCCGATTAAACTAAACTAACCTAACCTAATGCTAGCGTAACCAGAACCAGGCCTAGCTTAACCTAACATAACCTAATCTAACCAATGGGAGAGAACATTTGTTAACAGCATAAATAACCCATTGACGAAATGGTATATATATAAGACAATATCTATTACTATCTTATAAATACGCCAACATTTAACTACTCGTTAACAAAGTTTATCTTAACCTTATCTTAATCTTAATCTTAACATAGACAAGTATAACAAGAATAAAACACTAATTAAAATTACATAATTATTTCAGAAACAGTTCCATGCATGTATCCTACATTTACACAGAGGCCGCAAAATAACACCCGACAACAAAAATTATTTATGATCGAGTCTCCCAATGATATTTCACAGTTGTCTATTTTTTCTATTATTTTTTCCATTTTTGTTCTATTTCTTTTGGTAATGAGTTTCGAAGCAATTTTAATTTCAATTTTAATGAACGATGATTGTTATTTCATTATACATACAATTAAAAAGGTTAAAAACGAGCTATTTAACAATGAATTTAACTTCATTTCACGGAGTTATAAAAGGAGTTTTTATCACTCCTCGATTTGGTCTCTCTCTCTCTCATATATATATATATATATATATATATATATATATATATATATATATATATATATATTCATGCGGGTTGCTTCTAAAAAGCTTCAATTTAATATTCAAGAGAAATCCAATGACAAGGAGGAATGTAAATGCCATGAAAAGTCTTCTTTAATGCAACGTTTCGAGCAATATGCTCATCTTCAGGCTAAATAATAATAATATGAAATTAAAATCAATAAACAATTAAAACAAGACAAAACAGTTTCTATAAGACCAATTCTTAAAAACAAAATTTAAAAAGACTAAAAGGTTAAATTCAAAGTTATTAAAATTTACATATAAAATTACAAGAAATTTATATATATATATATATATATATATATATATATATATATATATATATATATATATATATATATATATATATATATTTATTTATTTTAAAAAATTGAACTATAAATAAAGGGTATTGTATGTCTCCCCTTTGCAGTCAATACAACAGCCACTCCTCATAGCACTGATTCAATCAATTTATTGATGGTATCTTGGGGTGATTTTGTTCTAGCGCTGTTGTAACACTTCCCATAGGTTGTTAAAATTGCGCTTTTTCTTTTCAGATTTGAACAGTGTCTATAAATTCTCAGCTGGATTTAGGTCAGGTGACTCTGAAGGCCTATATGAGAAGGGAAACGGTATAAAGATGTAAAATTGGTATATGATATAAGTAGTTAAGCATGGAGGGCGTAGTGAAACGTTATAGAGTTGCTTGGAGTTGTTATGCAGATGTCCAGACGGGTTTCTTGGTAAAGACTGAATTACAACACCTAGTGAGGAAAAGACCATACACTGAATAAAAAATCCATGCAGTCCCTGGATCAACTTGGAATCGTGCTGAAATCATCAAGATGAATAAGATCTTAAGATGTACCATGAATGGTTAGTAGAGTGACTGACAACATACCTCGAGTGAGATTACAGTACGACACGTGCAATGAATACTATTATTATTCGGGGTTTAGGGAGAATAAGGGTTCCATGTTTGATTTAGCATGCTC
>JAJOZX010013343.1:60000-75000 GCA_023014485.1 Bathynomus jamesi | reverse complement strand
TCAAGCTGAAATCATGATTACCAGTTAAACTAAGCAATAATCGAAGGCAATACGTTAAAATCAGAATTACGATGCGTGACTTTATGGACACCATGTAGATAATTTTTCAGATATTACATGCCGCTAAATATAGTTACGTTATATTAAATTAATGGAACACCTTGTCAAAGTATGTAGAGAAATAGGTTCGGAATATACAGTAAATCTTGGTCAACGAATTGGTAATTTTCATTACACTATCCACCAAAATCCCGCAAATGAGGAGAGATGCTTCAAGGGGGTTGACCGCAGGTCAATTCTGAACCGTCGTTCAAACTCGCATAACGTAACACATAAAGTAAGTCACAAAACTCAGATTTAAACACCTCTCAATCTAAAGTACTATGAATTACCTTTAACTTTTAATAATGGTACTTTAAACCCTAAGTTAATAGAATATCTTGTCAGAATATGCGCCGAAATATTACAAACGTACTGAAAATGCAATGAAACTTGGTTAATGAACCACTTGTCCATCCATACTCTTCAAAATCAACTTCTAATAATTTTCAATTTACCGTACCATGAATTATTTTAAACTATTAATAATGGTATTTACATCCTAATTTATAAGAATATTTAGTGAAAATATGCGCAGAAACATCAAAAAGGTACCAAACATAGACTCGAATTTGGTTAATTTAATGAACCAGGAATTTTCATTACAGTACCCTCAAACTCACAATAACTTTCAGTCTACGGTATCATGAATTATCTTTAACTTTTAATAATGGTATTTCGTAACTTAGCTATTATTAAAAATATTCTAAATAAGAAATATTAAAAACGTTCTAATAATGTAATAAAACTTTGTTATAAATCAAGCATTTCTAGTACACTACAAGAAAGTTCAACTTTCAATAACTTTCAATCAGTGGTACTATGAATTTTTTTTAAACCCTTAATAATGGTATTTACATCCTAAATTGATGGAATATCTAGTCAAAATATTCGCAGAAATATTAAGAGCTTACGAAAAATAAAATTCAACTTGTTTAATGACCCAGCAATTTACACGACACTACCCCGAAAGTCAATCTACTGTACTATGAACTCTTTTGAATATTTAATAATTCCATTTTTAATAATTCCATTTACCTAAAAAATTAATAGAATATCCAGTCAAAATATGTGCAGACGTATTGGTGGTTAATGGTGGTTAACTTGGTGGTTAATGAATCTCATTTCCATAATGTACCCTTCACACTCAACTTTGAATAACTTTTAATCTATGTTACCATGAATTATTTTGTACGCTTAATAATGGTATGCGTATCATGAATTAATAGTATTAATAGAATATCTAGTTAAACATACGCAGAAATATTTAAAAGGTGCTAAACATATAAAAAACTTGGTTAATGAATTAGTAATTTCCATTACACTACCGATGAAGTTCGACTTTCAATAACTTTCAATCTAAGGCACTATGAATTATTTTTAACCATTAATAATGGTCTTTACATCCAAAGTTAATAGAATATCTTGTCGGAAATATTAAAAACGTACAGAAAATTCACTGAAACTTGGTTTATGAATTACATTTCCATACAATTCTTTACAAACTCAACTTTTAATAATTTTCAATCTACGATACCATGAATTATTTTAAGCCGTTAATATTGGTATTTACATCCTAATTTATTATAATATCTTGTCCAAGTAAGACGCACAATCAAACTTTATTATTGAATCAGTAATTCCCATGATACGACCCTGAAACTCAACTTTGAATAACTTTAAATCTATGGTACCATTAATTATTTTTAACCTTCAGTAATGGTATTTACATTCTAAATTAATAGAATATCTACTCAAAACATGTTCAAAAATATTAAAAACGAAATACAAAATATCACACTTCTCCATCATAAGTTAAACTTTCTGATAAGTGACACGAACAGGAAATTAGAGAATGTGTATAAATGTGTGCTAAGAAACTTTTATTGAACCTGACAAAGTCATTTTCTATGATTATTACCACAAAACATAAAAACAAACTATCAAATAAAAAGTGGGAATACAACTCTTACAAGGGTGAATGAAGTTAAAGTGCTTGACATTAATTTAGACGAAAATCTAAATTTCACGAGTCATATACAAAATATCAAATCCAAAATATCAAGATTTTTATTCATATTTAAACTAAAAATGACTTCCTTGAAACGCACTCCTTACCTTATATATTCCTTTATCCATCCACATTTATTATATTGCATTACAACATGGGATATCTCAAAGGAATATATAAAACATCCTTTGGAAGGCATTCATAAAAAATGCCTGCGATCTCTCTCGAACAAACAAAGTCACACTTCCCCATTGTTTAGAGAGTTAGATATTTTAAAACTAAATATAAATATACTTACACAAATTCAATGTTGCCTTTAATATATTCAAAGTTATTAATAAAAATCAACATCCATCGTCCATTCAAAGAGCAATCACCTCCCATTAAATATATCATCCTCATAATACTTGATAGACCCCAAATATTTTATATGTAAACCAAACTATACAATGGAAACTGCAGGAAATGCACTCTCTTTCAAAAGAGCAGATCTATGGACTGCAATTCCTATAAGTATCAGACAGGTTTCATCATTACGTGCCTTTCGCATATTACTAAAGAAATATTTCATCAGATCCTAATGATATGCAATTTCACTACTACCATTAATACCATAGTAATTAAGTCCCATTTTATAATTAACTATCTACTGTAAATATGCTAGTTGCTTTAATTCCATAATTTATTCCTTTTTAATTTAGCATAATTTATTTTCGTATACAATTGATCATTTTATTTAAAATATTGTAAAATTGTAAAATTATTATTATTATTATTATTATTATTATTATTATTATTATTATTATTATTACTTACCATTTCACTTTTTTTTATATAATAAATAAACTGAATTCCATTAATTTTGCCTAAAAAGCTTCCATGCTTTCAACGGCATATTCAGATTAGAATACTGCGAATATACATATTAATGCCATGTCAGATATCTAAATTGTACAGAAAAATATTGTAAAACTCTGTCACTTG
This sequence comes from Bathynomus jamesi, assembly GCA_023014485.1. Classification (NCBI taxonomy): domain Eukaryota; kingdom Metazoa; phylum Arthropoda; class Malacostraca; order Isopoda; family Cirolanidae; genus Bathynomus; species Bathynomus jamesi. The sequence goes on along the minus strand of JAJOZX010013343.1, from coordinate 71,906 downwards.
TATTCTTTTTCTGAATAAAGGATTTTGCTTTGAAAAGAAAAATATTCGGTATTACTTTACAATGATATAAAATTCATTATCTAATTTTCAACTATTAGTTTATTTATGTATTTGATTGATCTGAGAGCCCTGTAAAGCCTAACGTTTAAGGGCTATAGTAAATAAAATAAATAGCTCAATTTCACAATAATAATTTTTTTAAATTATTATAACAATGAAAATTGTAAAAATTTAATATATTCCTTTCAGAAATAAAGAATTATTCATTCCATTCATTCAACTATGAATGAAAAGATCAGTTAAATAAAATTCAGAAAATCTTTTGAAGATATAACTTCGTTTTGTTTTTTCTAGAGATAAAAATCAACCAACCATTCATTTATATATATATATATATATATATATATATATATATATATATATATATATATAGTGTGTGTGTGTGTGTTCCTCCAACTTCTCCCCCTCTGACTTAATTATGTTTGTAATTGGAATCTCTTCCAAAGATGTTTTTTTTCTGCTCTGCTCTAGGAAGGCCTACAGTCCTGATGAGGTTCCTCCTGTTGTTCTCAAGAACTGTGCTTTTGTGCTGACACCCTGCCAAGACAAACTGGAAGTGCGCTTTCATTCAGACTGTTTCGAAGAAAGGTGACCCTCTCAACCCTCCAACTATCGTCAAGTTGTTTTGGTCGTCAAGCTGCCTTTCTGAAGTTTTTTAATCTCTCCTTATTTGGAGGGCTACGTCGTAGGCAATGTCGTGATACTGCTTCCCGTTGATCAGCGAAGTTAAGCGACATTGGGTCTGGGTTACTAGTAGTTGGATGGAAGACCGTCCTCCACGTCCAGATTATGTAACGACCCGTGGTTCGGATCCCACGTAAAGCTGCAGGTCCCCTCCGTCATATGGCCTTAGATGTGTGAAGGAGGTTAAACAACCCTAATCATTATTATTATTATCCTTATTTGGAAGATTCTTAAACACCACTCTTCTCACCTTCTTTCAGATCGGCAGTATAGGTTCCGCAAGAAACGTTCGACTGACGATCTTCTTGCATCTCTCTCTGACTCTTGTTCATCTTCTCAGACATATCAAAAGCTTTTGATAGAGTGTGGCACAAATCTTTAATTTCCAAACTGCCCTCCTTCGGTTTCTATCCTTCTGTCTGTGCCTTTATCGCTGATTTCCTTTCTGGCCGGTCTATAGCTGCGGTTGTAGATGGCCAATGTCCTTTTACTAAAGTTACTAATAGTGATGTTCTTCAATGTTCTTCATGGTTCTATCCTGTCACCAACTCTCTTTCTTTTATTAATTAATTATTTTTAAGTCGCACTTCCTGTCTTATCCATTCATATGCCGATAATTCCACCCTTCACTTCACCCGCTTCACAAAGCATCCCTCTCAACAGTTACTCCATGCTTCGCGAGAGACGGATATGGCACACCTGACCTCTGATATTTCTACTATCTCTGATTTTGGCAGAGAAAACCTCGTAATTTTCAATACCACAAAAACTCAGTTTCTTCATCTGTCTACTTGCTGTATTACACTCTTCCATACGACCATCTTCTTATCTTCAACCATACACAACTCAATCCTTCCTCTTCTATTAACCTCTTTGGTATTTCCATTTCTCGTGATCTTTCCTGGAAAGATCACTTTCTTTCTAAAACAGCTTCTAAGAGGCTAGGTGTGCTGTACCGACTCTTCGGTCTCTTTACCTCCACTCAGTTGCTATCTCTGTACACTGTAGGGTGGTCCAAAAAAAAAAGAAATTATAAATATATTTCTCATGACATTTGTTCACATTTCGTAACCACTAATGATGTTGGAAATAAAACAACTGGATCGATTCGTGCATATTTAGAGGTGGCGCAACTCGAAACCTCAGTATCATTATACAGTTTGGTGTGGTAAATTTCTTCAAACTTGTGCCACCCTTAAATATTAATGAATTTAGCTCACAATCCGGTTTGAGGTCTTTATCCTTATAAGGAATGAGAAAATGCATAAGGAGCTCCTCTTATTTGTGCATTTTAATTTTTACCATATACTGTATGTGTGGCTCACCCTAATATATATACTGTATAAACACGATACAACTCAGAATGGTCACCTGAAAAACTTTTATTTTACACAGACTGCGCATAGAACAAGGAACTCTTCTGAGAAAATTAAATCATGACCCGGTCATGACCCGTTGCTCATGTTGCGTTGCAGGAAAAGATCCCCCCCGAGGAAAAAATCCCCCTAGGAAAATATTCCCCTGGAAAATATCCCCCGAGGAATAAATCCCCCATTAGTCAAGAAACATATAAAAAATTATCTAGAAATGACATAGGTTAAGTTAGGTTAAGTTAGGTTAGGTTAAGTTAGGTTAGGTTGGGTTAGGTTAGGTTTGGGCTTTTATAAGGTGCATTCAAAAGGAGCAAGCTATACAACAAGTTTATGCTACTCAAGCTATGGTTGATCATCCTTCTCATACGCAAAGAAAAAAATACAAGAGTGCAGTAGCTCGTATTAAAAGTATCGTAGATGATGTTGATAAGCGATCCATTATAGATTATCTGAAAGGAATCGCCTTCAATCTAAAATTTTAAACACGGCATTTTTTCACATACATTATCTATTCGTTTTTAATTGTGTTTCTTAATAAAGAATAAATTTTATTTAGCATTTTCTGTATCCTTATTTCTCATGACTAATGGGGGATTTATTCCTCGGGGGATATTTTTCCAGGGGGATCTTTTCCTAGGGAGATTTTTTCCTCGGGGGGTGGGGTGGGGGGTATTTTCCTCCGGGGGATCTTTTCCTGCATGCCTCATGTTGGGCTTCCATCACGAAAAAGAAAAACTTTAGTATTTGTCATTTACCATTATTTATTCAGACTATAGCGGATTTAATTTTCCCAGAAGAGTTCCTTGTTCCATGCATATATACGAGTATTAGGGATGTACCAAATACTAAAATTCACCGAATACCGAATATTTGATGCAAAACTATTCGGCCGAATACCGAATTCCGAATATTAGTTTTATTTAGGTTATTAGGCGTCACTATAAAAACTGAAACCTTTATCAGTTTGACAGCACATAGAATTAATAGTAAATGTGAGCGAAAACAGCATGTTTTAGCCAACAAAAATCTGCCAGATTCCCATACTCATGAAAAATTTGCAACTGTATTGACTTCTATATTGCAAGAATGGTCAATAGAGAGCGATCGTGTGCATGCAGTTGTGCACGACAATGGCTGTAATATTACTAAAGCTGTTAGCGTTCTCAAAATTACTTCTGTTGCTTGTGCGAATCATACTTTAGCACTTGCAGCTGATGAAACCTTCTTAGCCAGAAGTCTGTTTTAGAGATATGTGCAATTGCGCGCCCAATCTGTTGCATTTTAATTATTCATCTCCAGCCTTTGACAGACTCAAGGAATTCCAGAAGCAAAATAATTTACCCGAAAACAAACTTATAAAAGATGTTATCACCCAATGGAACTCTACATTCTATATGCTACAACGATTTTTCAGCGAAAAACTGCGGTTGTTGCATACGCCTCGGACAATGACATACTGTAGCAACCTTCAATAGTCATCAGTGGACTCTAATTCAGTGTGTTGTAAAGCTTCTTAGTCGATGTGAAAAATTAACGAATGACGTTTCCTCTGATTCTTCTTGTATTCACATGGTGTCTCCAGATGTAACAGGTCTCGTGGTATTTTTGCCTAACATAACTGATGATGCAGGTGTTCTTACTATGAAAAACGATTTAATAGAAAATTTACAGAATCGTTTCAGGCAGTGGAAGGCAGACATTACTCGCATGATTTCTCACGAGTTAGATTCTAGTTTCAAATTTGCTTGCAAAACAGTGCCTGAGTTTGTATAAAATGAGATAATCATTATGTCTACATCACCTAACGATAGTCCTGCACATAATATAACCTATGTCGATGAAGCAACTGATTTTCTTTCACGAGAAGATCACGAACCTTTGAAAAAGAAGCCGAACGTTAATTTATGGAGTTATTTCGATGAGGTTGTGTCTCCACCTATCAAAAATAGTCAGAAAAGTTATCAAAAAGAATTAGACATCTATTCAAAGGAGCCACGAGTCAGTCACGACACGAACCCTCTTGATTGGGGTCGCCATAATGGTGAAAGATTCACGAAACTACTGAACAGCTGGGTTTTGCTGCGCGCCACCTGACGTTACCGGGTCTCGATCCCGGGGCCGATGGATTCGTAGTTAGCGATGCTAACCACTACACCACCGAGGCGCATATGTATATATACCGGGTCGGCAAAAAAAAGGGAGACCTTTTAAATCCTTCATATCTCGGTAAATACGGTATATACAGGGTGTCCCGTAAGTCTGGACCCATAGGGAAAAATAATAAAATTACAAAATAGTCCAAAAATTTATTACATAATCTGTTCAAAGTGTCCGCCGTTGTGTCGCACACATAGTTGAAGACGCAATCTCCACTGCGACAGCACTTTCTGAATCACAGTCGCAGAAATTTCTTGACACGCCTCCACAATGCGTGCTTTAAGGTGGAAAATGTTCTGAAGTTTGACCTCGTACACTTTGGCTTTCAAGTGGCCCCACAAATAAAAATAATAATAAAAAATAATAAAAAAATAATAATAATAAAATAATAATAATAACATAAAAAAAATATATTATAAATCCCTATGGGTCCAGACTTACGGGACACCCTGTAGAACCATGAAATTTTAGTATGTTAGTACATGTAATTTTATGGTTTATATGCCATCTTTTAGCATTTTAGCTGAGAAATTAGATTCATGGCAAATATTCCAGAAAAATGTTGCTAATCATAGGTTCAAGTTGATAATTAAAGCGATTTTAATTAACGTAAGCCAACTTAAATTTTGTTTTCCTCTTTTTCAGGTATTAGGTCCCAGTCCTATTTATAAAATGCTATTTACTTCAGAGGACCAAGTTCTTATAAACCACTATAGGCTTGAAAAACATTATGGACGAAAGAGATTATTGTTAGAGTTTCCAAACAAAGGATGGTCTGCAGGAGGTTTGGACAAGCTTCTCAAGAAAAGCGATAAAACAGGAGATATCAAAAGAATATCAGGTAGCGGTATTAAATTTCGCCACCAAACAGTCCTGATTTAAATCCTGTCGAGTACGGCCTTTGGGAAAATTTGTCACAGAGAATTTATCGGGTCAAAGTAAGAAATGTCGCTCATTTACGACAGCTTCTTCTAGAAAAAATGGGATGAGCTACCACAAGAACAAATCAATGAAGCTATAGATGAGTTCCGTCCTAGACTGCAAAAGGTTGTAGAAGTTCGTGGTAAACATATCGAGTAGTTTTTTTAACATGAAGGTAGCACCATATGTGAGTACTTTGTAACTTTTTACCTGCAAATACTGTACAATGCAGTAGTAGTGTAAATGGAGAATTTCCAGTGGCATAAAGAAATGTTCAATAAATCCGTAATTTTCATTAGTTTTCTTTAAAATCCACTCACCTTATAGGAAATGTACTTATTTGTGGGGTGTGAAGAAAATAGTGAGATCTGACTATAACTTTAGATTTTACGGCCAAAGTTCGAGGTCTCCCTTTCTTTTTGCCGACCCGATATATTGTATATTAGTGTGAGCCACACATATATGGTAAAACATTAAAATGCATAAATAAGAGTTCCTGATGCATTTTATCATTTTATATATGGAAGAAGATGTCTGATCGGATTTTAAGCTAAATTTATTAATATTTAAGGGTGGCGCACGTTTGAAGAATATTTCCACCCCCAAACTGTATAATGATACTAAGGCTTGGAGTTGTGCCACCTCTAAATATGCACGAATCGATCCAGTTGTTTTATTTCCAACATCACTAGTGGTTGTGGAATGTGGACAAATGTCATGAGAAATATATTTTTATTTTCATTTTTTTGGACCACCCTATTGTACAGGGATCTACTTCGACCCTGTGTCGAGTACGCAACTTGTGTGTGGAGTTGCTCAACCCACAACTGTATTTGACCGGGTGGAATCAAGGCTTTCGTCTCATCACTTCTCCACCTGTTGCTGACTGTCTTCAGTCCCTCTCGCTTCACCGCAGTGTTAGCTCACTCTCTCTTTACTATCGCTATTACAACGGACATTGCTCTTCTGAACTCTCTAAATGAACGCCTCCTCCTTTAAGCATAGCACACAGTACCAGACATTCTACACGTTCTCATTCCTTTTCTGTCCAACTCTCTAACGCAAAGGTTAATCGGTATTTTCAATCCTTGAGCTACTCAACCGATCAACTATAGAACAACCTTCCTTATTCCATCTTTCTCCCTGTCAATGATCTCCAATCTTTCAAACGCAGAGTATTCAGGCATTTGGAAACTCTGGACCTTGATTTCGGCCCTCTTTTTCTTCTTTTATGGGAGAGTGGCGTTTATGCGGGCATATATATATATATATATATATATATATATATATATATATATATCCAAAAAAAATGAAATATATATTGTGAAAACTGCGAAGATTGTATTGATGAGAAAAAGATAAATATAGAGGGCTTCAACTTACTAAGAGCGGCTAGAACAACGAGACGTAAAGGTGGTTGTGCTATATATATACATGAAGGTCATATGACAGAGACGATAATAAGTAAATAGAAAATAGAGAATAGAAAATAGAAAAACTAAACGTGATACTGATAGTCATCTATAGACCTCCAAACATCGCAACCGAAAAATTCTCGGAGGCCATTGATGATATGAGAAAGCTAATAAAGGCCATAAACCCTCCATCCCCAATATAATGATCTGCGGAGACTTTAACTTCCCATTTATAAAATAGAAAAAGATGGATAGGAATATCGTATATATACACCAGGACAAGGGGGCACAAGAGAAGAGCAGGAGCAAGCAAAAATGTTGATGGCGCCCACAAATGAGTTTATGCTGACACACAAGATAACAGAAAATACCAGAAAAATAACTGCCTAGATCTGGTATTCACAAATAACACGAACTTGATTGCTAATAAAAATAACCCCAACCATTATCTCAGACCATAACTTAATCGAGATATCAACAACTATGACGCCAACATTAAAAGACAATACACATATGGAGGAAAGAAGCAAATTTGGGGCCTTTAACTTAAACTCCAAGACTATAAATTGGGAAGCAATCAGATCGCACATGGCCCAAAGAGAGTGGAGAAAAGTTTCAGAGAATAAAACAACTGAAGAAATGCTAACAACCTTGGAAGAAAAAACGCTGAGAATTTTAGAAAAATATGCTCCGAAATCACAGCCAAAAGGAAAGAGGAGCTGGCTAGAGAGGCAAAAGAGAACAATATTCCGCAAAAGAAAGAGAGTAGAGGCGAAGTTAGCCAACTGCGGAGATAATGCCAGGAAAGTAATACAAGAAAAACTGGAGGGTATCGATAGGGAAATACAAGCCCTGATTAAGGACCATACAGAGAAGGAAAAGGAAAATGCTTTAGAAGCAATAAAGGAAACTACAAAATACTTCTATAGCTATGCGTAAAGGAAAACAAAAACGCGCGTTGCTATTGGGCCCTTAAGGAAAAGAAATAATGAACAACTGACGATCCAAAAGAAATATCTGAAGCATTGAGAGCCCAGTATGAATCAGATTTTAGTACCCCAAAAAGTGACAAAGCGATACCTGACATAGATGCATTCTTCGAAGAGAAATTGCAAGGAGAGTGTATAACAGACTTTGATTTTACCACAGAAGATGTGGCAAGAGCTATAAGACAAATGAAACCACATTCAGCTGCAGGTCCGGACAAATGGAACGTATTATTGATTAAAAACTGTAAAAATGAAATAGCTACACCTTTATAGGGGACATGGAGAAGATCCCTAGACACTGGGGAAATACCAAGCATCTTTAAAAGAGCAAACATTGTCCCTATATATAAAGGAGGGGACAGATCCCAAGTTAAGAACTATAGACCTCACCAAAGTATTTGAAAGAATAGTTAGAGAGAAAATTTATGATTTCTTGGAGACACTGGAAAGATTCAACGAAAATCATCGCAGATTCTGATCAGGTAGATCATGCCTATTACAACTAGTAGAACACTGCAACAGTATCCTAGATGCACTGGAAGGCAATGACAACTACGATGTCATATACACGGATTTTGCTAAAGCTTTCGGCAAATGTGATCACGGTATAATAGCACATAAAATGAAATATATGGGAATAACAGGCAAAGTGGGAAAATGGATCTACAACTTCCTCAGAGAACGTCTACAGGTCATCAAAATTCAAGGTGTATCATCATCATCAGAATCAGAAGTACGCAGCTCAGTACCACAAGGTACAGTACTGGCCCCACTCCTGTTCATTATCATGTTAACAGACATAGACAGTGGAGTAAACAGCAACAGTATAATAACATCATTTGCAGACGATACAAAGATCAGCAGAAAAATCAGCGATGCAAATAAAGTGGAGGCCTTGCAGAGGGAAACGAACAAAATATATAGATGGTCAGAAGACAACAACATGACATTTAACACCGAGAAATTTCAGATAGCGATAAATAAAGCAAAAAGAGTCGCGGGACAGGTACTAAGAACGTTCAGAAGAAGGGACAGGACAGTAATGAATCCCCTGCTAAATACACTGATTACACCAGAGACATTTCACAGCAAAGATTGATGGCTGCAAAGAGCTCAACTACTGGGAAAGACTACGTAAACTAAATCTGTACTCCCTGGAAAGAAGAAGAGAGAGGTACACCATAATCTATATATGAAAAATGACCGAAACTCTGGTACTAAACCTCAAACTAAGCCCAATTATCATTCAGATAACACTGGAAAATAGGAAAGGCAGGATGTGTAGTGTTCCCAAATTAAAGGCCTGAAGGGACCTCCTCAACACTGAAGGAAAATATCTTGGTTGTCAGGGGGCCAAGACTTTGTAACCAGCTTCCAAAGGACCTCAGAAACGTTACTAGATGCCTGGTTCAGGACGGTACCAGATGAGCTGGGTGTACCTGGCTATATACGATGGAGAGCGCAAGAAAGCAACTCGCTCCTCCACCAAGCCAGACCTAGAGGCTGGGCCACCAGTTTGAACTTCGTGTGAAGAGAAACCAACGCACGGAACAGCAACGAGGTTTAACAAGGTTATACATTTGCTATATATATATATATATATATATATATATATATATATATATATATATATATATCAAAGATGTTCATCAAATGTAAGGAATAACTCGCGTTTTTTTTCACTTCATCGGGCAAAATCCTATTATACTGTATGTGAAGAATCCGACATGATTCAGGCTCTGCGACAATGATCCGTGCCATGATATAACCCCCTTTTTTTCGGGTAAATGGGATTTTCAATTTTTAATAACACATAATACGCAAATAATTTGCATATTAGCATACCCTATTACCCAACATCTTTGAAATTGGGATTTTGTCTTCTTAAACATCACAGAAGTATACAAAATTCCCTCTCAAATTTTTAAACTATACTGAAATAACTTTAAATAATTAACTTAATTAACTTCAAATAATTTACTTCATTAACTTAATTAACTTTAAATAATTTACTTCATTAACTTAATTAACTTTAAATAATTAACTTAAATCATATATTTAATAATATCAAAATTAATGTCAAATTTTCCGGATCAGGTTTTGAAGTACTGTAGGCAACTGTTAATTATTTTGTTAATTATTTAACTAATTAATTAATTATTATTAATTATAATGAAAAGACGGTAATATTCTGGAACTCCAACATTTACCGGTAAACGTGAGAAAAGTACAGTATGTTCCCACTCTTAAGAATGGAGTCATTAATGCAATCACGCGAGCAAACATTAAGAAGGAAGCTATAATAAACGTCATTACGACATCTGATCTACTTGACATTCTACCGATAAGTATATTGTGGGTTAGATTAAGTTAGGTTAGGTTAGCATAGGTTAGGTTACGATAGGTTAGGTTAGGCTAAGTTAGGATTTTAGAGTGTCGATGTTATGGCCTTGTCGATCTGATGGATATAGGTTCATAATAAAGAACTAAGAGGGCCGGAAATTAGCACAGAGCTCAGGTCAGACTAATGCGGTTCATTGTCTTAACACTTGAATTATTACTGCTCCAACATCGGGAGTCGAACTACCGATATCAGTGTCTTTCCTTCGTTTATAGCAGGGGGTGCTCAAACGTTTTCGCAGGCGGGCACATTTTCCAAATGCTGGAGCACAGGCGGGCACACATAAAAAATATGATAAAAAAATACATAAAACACAAAAAATATTATTATCTGGTTTTAATTGCAATATTCTTTCTATTAACCAGTTTCTAAAACCTTATCTGGGGTCTACTCGCGGACACACCGAAATGGCTTTGCGGGCACAAATGTGCCAGCGTGCACGGGTTTGAGCACCTCTGGTTTATAGGGAATCGGTGTTACCCACTGACCTTCCCGGGCGCTAGCAAAGAAAATAAACCCATTCAGAGGTAAAATACTTGATTATGGATTAATTTTTAAGTGAAATAAAGCCAGTGAGAAGGGGAAGTTGACGCTTCAAAAGCGCTGGTTAATAATAAATAATCCAAGAGTTAGCGTAATGGGTCGCACTAGTTGTCTTGAGCGTTGTGCCAGTTTCTGGCCCACTTGGCTTATTATTATTATTACTATTATTATTATTATTATTATTATGGGAAGTATTTAACGTAAGGCTGAAAATTTCTTTTAATAATTCCCTACCAAACCTTTAAACTGTGACTGGACTAAAACCCCATTTTTTTAACATCTGTTTCACTTGTAATAATAATAATAATAATAATAATAATAATAACGCAAGTATATATACACACAAAACTTATGATGTATAACGTATAACTTTGTATTTTGTTATTTAAATCTCATTAATGCCCGACGATTTTACTGTCTTAGAGACGATCTCTTCTGCATTAGAAGGTAAATATCTGTATACTATCATAATAAGAAAAAGAAAAAAAGAGAAAAATTAACATCTTAACCTCTTTTGGACGACTGGGTCAAATTTGTACCGTTTCCAATACACGCATTCATAACTTAACCCTAAAAAAACCTCGGTCGTTAAGAGGTTAACTTAAGCCATAAGGAAAGTCAAACTACACTTTGTGTTTCACTTATCTATGTAAAGTTTTACTAAAAACATCACAATTCATTGTGACTATGCAACACACACACACACACACACACACACATATATATATATATATATATATATATATATATATATATATATATATATATATATATATATATATATTATGTAATTATATAAGCGTTATAAATACACTGCTTCTTATGTATATCTTAAAACTATGAACATCAATATATATATATATATATATATACTGTATATATATTATATATATATATATATATATATATATATATATTGTTTCCATAAATAGTTTATAGTATCGTATTACTTGTAGTACAAATGTACACTCTAAATTTGGTACTTTTGGACTACTTTGAATAATGTACTCTTATTGCCTAATTGTACTCCTGGCAGCTAAAGTACACCCATTATTATATATATATTTTATATATATATATATATGTATAGAAACGACGTAAGTATAGAGGAGCGTTCTGCATACGAGGAAGAGAAATAACGAACAAATGAAAAATGAGGATCCTGGGTTCGATTCCCGGGCGGTCACCTCATTTTTCATTTGTTCGTTATTTCTCTTCCTTGTATGCAGAACGCTCCTCTATACTTACGTCGTTTCTATACATTAATATATTGCGTGGTCATTGCAGTTAAATGTACACACACACACACACACACATATATATATATATATATATATATTATAGCGATATACTGTATATATAT